>JAPMOQ010019132.1:2686426-2800569 GCA_026543055.1 Argiope trifasciata
TAAAAAATAATAAAATTAAATAAAACATATTATTTTATAAATGATATAAAAAAATTCAGGAGTTGGTAACTACTTCAAATTAATGACTACAACTTGTTTACAAAAGCTACCGCTGTAAACATAACAGAAGAAAGAACTGTTGACCAGTAACCCAAACTACAGTTACAATGATAGTTCAAACAAATTGTAAGAATATTCAGATACAATTTTGCTTCAATATGCAAATGTAATCGAATGAACCGATATTTCTAGATAATTTCAGCGTATGGAGTATACTTAATATAAACAATAATTATAGTAATAAAAACACAATATTCAAAAGTGTAGTGAAATGAGAAATTTCAGAATATTATTTTTTATTCTGACATATAACAATGTTTCCTATAGATAAATAATATAATATATCCACTTACACAAACTAAAAATTAAGTTATCTCTTATTTTCCTCTCTTGCTTTGAATATTCATGTTTTAAAATATAATATGAAATCTATAAATAAAAACTAAAAATAAAAAGTTGTCAATCTTTGCCAAACAATAATATTTTTAATTTGATATTAATAATGCAGAAACAAAATAGCCATAAATTAACAGACATAGCATGCATCTAAAAAATTAAATATTTAATATTAGGATTATCACATTACCTTTACTTTTAGATGTCTGAGTATATGAAAGAAATGATAGAAGAAAAAATATTCCACACAATAAATCAGCTCTACCAACAACAGCTGAAACCTAAAGAGAACATGGAAATAAATTGAGATTCTTTAGGGTTCACAAATTATTAAAGAAGATATTACTAAAAACTCAATTCTGAAGTAATTTTCCTATGAAAAAATATTTAATTAAGGAATATATATAAAATAGCATGAATACAGTATTTAGAAAGAATTTATTAGCAATGACCAAATAAATCTGATATTGCAAAATGAGAATTGGAATCATGAAATTTAATTTTCATTCTAATACAAATTTATTTGTACAACACATAATGCACATAAC
Source organism: Argiope trifasciata (assembly GCA_026543055.1). NCBI lineage: Eukaryota > Metazoa > Arthropoda > Arachnida > Araneae > Araneidae > Argiope > Argiope trifasciata. The sequence goes on from JAPMOQ010019132.1 coordinate 2,687,431, forward strand.
ATCATTCTTTATTTTAATACTGCATCCAACAAGTCATTAAAAATCCATTCCTTAGTTAGATTAGAACCAGGCTTCACTAGCATTGTGGTTTTTTCTGTATACCTATAATTATGATGAGCAGATATTTTGACTTCTATCCCAGTTACAAGTAAAAGCACAATTTTTTTTTCTAATATTATGTAAATTAAAAGTTTATAACTATATTATACTTCATTTATTAAGTAAACATTTATAAACAAATGATAATTAAACATACAAAAGAGCTACAATAATCAAAAACAATGTTATTTTTTATTTAAATTTTAAGATATGCAAATAAAAGATAATCAAAGATAAAGAAATTTTTTAAAAATCAAAAATTATTGTAGTTTCTTTTAAATTTGACAACACTTTATAAACTGCCTCACACTTTCCAATATGAAATAAATTTATCATAAACTTATACAAATGAATTACTTGTTTATTCAGCTTGGCAGATTACTGGTTTATTAATTTTAAAAGTGCAACAAAAGTTCCAAAACCTTTTTTTTTTTTTTTTTTTTTTTTTTCAATTTTTAAAAATGGCAGCTTTGATTGCATGCATTTATCTGGCATTGTCCATACTTATGAGAGGTTCCAATAAGTATCAATTTTTTTCTAGGGAGGAAGAGGAACATTTGATTAAATGAACAACTTTTGAGAATCCTCAGCAACATCCAGAATAAATTATGCCCAGTTATTGCTTTATAAATTATACAAGCATTTATTATAGCCAAATCAAGAATGTTAAAAATAAAAATGACTTTGCTGATTATTTTCTAGCCATCTAATCAAAATATCAACTCCATATTTCATTGAATTGTAATATTTCACAACTTCAGGTATATTCTTTTCATCAAATAAGATGTCAAGTCAGATGTAAAATATTCAGAAGGAGAACATTATAATTTTTTTTTTTGATAAGTAATATATTGCTATGTTGAGCAATCTTACCAGAATGGAGCTCATCTCTCAGACTTGAATGAATAAGGAACTTCTCTTTTTGAATGATTTATTGTGCCAATACAGCTTATTTCTGCAGTTCTCATTAATTTTATTAAATTTAGCAAAGTGAAAAAATGATTCGTTGTTAGATTTCTTCCAGCGTTATGGTAAGGTTCCATCAAACAAAAAGCTGCATGTTTAACTACCATATCTCCATCTGACCTTGTTTCATCTCAGTCCAAATAAAGATATCTGCTCAATAAAGATTTGACTTCACATCAGTAGCAAGCAAAAATTTAATAGTGAATTTATGTAGTTTTTTAGACATTACTGAATACATTTGTATTGAGTCTTTTTGAGGAATAATGGTTTGTCAACTGTTATATTATCATCTGGTTTATAATACATCAAGCAGTTATCGAGAAATGTATTTCAAATATCTGAAACCAGAGCAAATTGATGTGTTTATAGTCTTTGGGATCTAGTTGACTTCATATCACTGAGCAAATACTTTATATTTTCCAGAAATTTGTCCCTAGAATCCCTTAAAGATTCCTTCTCCTGCTGAATCCTGTCTCACCGCTTTGTGAGCTGTGGATGTTGTCACTACGGAATCTCTGCCTGTGGACTACTGCTGCTATTGCGGGCTACTATCTGCAGTGTTCTGTCCTGTGTGTTCGTCTCGGCTGTATATAATTGTCTCCTGTACATAGTTGTGTTGTAAATATTTGTTGTCTTTGTGCTGTCCTGTCTTCGTCCTGTAAATAAACATCGTCTGTGTTGAGTCATCTGCTGAAGAACTGATCCTTCTGTGTGTTTCATCTTCTCACACCATGCACACCCACTTCTTCTTCTTCTTCTTGCATGCAACTGACCACCCCGCCACCACTGATATACGAGTAAAAGAACCAGACGGATCAAGAAAGATAGGAAATCTGTAACAATATTTTATTTTCCTATTCATGTGTATATCTGAGGAGAGAGAATGGGATGGTGGGTTAAAAACTGATTTTTTTTTCAGGACCACAAAGAGACTACAAATAGAAAAGATTTAAGAAGCACTTGAAAAGAATGAAAAAATAATTGCAGACGTCAATTTTAATAATAACACAAACATACGAAATTATTATTATTTATTCCAAATACACCTCAGAAAAATATTTTTAAATAAAAACGTAATTAAAATTAGAGAAAAAAAATATTCAGTTGTATCATACTTACACTTTCTGTATGAATAGGATGTACAGAGAACAGCAAGGCACTTAGAAAGGCAGCTTTTGGTGCGTCATGTTCTAATATTTTACTGAACAAGGAATTCATTACTCTAAGAACTAGAGCACTGACTGTACCATGAAGTAATATATTTACAAGGTGAAAACTGAATGGATGAAGTCCAGTCACAAAATAGTTCAATCTACAGAAACAACAAATTTTTAAAAACAGAAAAAATGTTTCAATGAATAAAAACATTGCATTGAAATAAATGCACATAAAATTATTTAAAAGTAATCAAAATCTCTTTAGTATAAAGTGTAAATCTCTTTACAATCTATTTGATAGGTTTAATACGTTAAAATATGCAGTACACTTATGGATTCATAAAACATTCCTCACATGAATCATTATATTTTCAAATTGCAAAGATTCATAACACATTATGTAATATATTGTATAAGGATTTCATAAAATAAAAAATTTTGGTTGAAGCAAAGATTAATGCACCCCTGAGTTTGTCACCAATATAGCAATCCAACGAAGCCCTCTTGTTGTAACCCTATTTTATAAAAAATGTTAAATTAAAAAAAAATAATAAAATATCAATTAAAATTTTTAATTTTGCTTTTCATTATAATTAAGTCTTTTTACAACTGATAAGGCAATGTAATTTTATTTTTAATGAGAATATGAACAGAAAATATTTATTCTTCTGTAATTTTTAATTATCAGTATGCGCTTGAAAAAAAATCATCTGAATTCTTACTTTATAAAATCATCTGCATTCTTTCCTTAAAAATCTTCTGCAATGGAATTATTCACAGTTCTTGTAATTCTTTTGATGCTCTAATGATTGTTTCCTTGATAATTTGTTGTACTGATAATTGTGCAAGAATGGATGTCTGATGAATGTATTAATATTTGCACTAAGTATTTTAAATCTACGTAATGGATGAAGTGGATCTACATAATGGTGAGTGGAATATATGTTTTTACAAGCTTATGAAGTTATGAAAGGATGATTGTTTGTATGTACTGTTCCAGTTATCCACACAATCTTTATGTTCAATGTGCTAGAAAAGCAACTAGGTTCCCGCTCCCGTAGCTAGCAAAGCTGTAGATGGTGTTTTTAAGTGAAAAAATTCTGCCCAGCACCTTCTTCAGATGCTAACAGGCATCGCGTGCTATAACTTTTGTTCTTTACACGACAAATCGGTGCAGCCGGTTTGAAAAACTTATTCCAAATTGTTAAGATAAATAGCAATAGTGATCCCGAAGGTTAAAATTTTTTTTAAATATCAGATTACAATAAAAATTATAATAATTATCACTGAAGATTACAATTTTAATGCATAAAGTAGTAACTATAATGTTTTATAGATGTGTTTATTTTGCCCGCCATCTTTATAAGCGACTTGGCATCCTTGGTGCAGCAAGGGGCACACTAAACTTCACTTTAACAAACATTTTAAAAAAATAAGGTAAAATACCTGAATGTTAAAACAGTAAAAGGACGATAAGACTTGTGACTTGAATTATGTGTAAGCTTTGTTCCCCAAAAATCATTCTTAAAAATATTTGATAAGGGAGTCTCTGGTTTAAGATCAGCATTGTTTATTACAGCTTCAGAATCATCAAAAACAAACTCTCCATTGATACTGTTGCCATAACAAACTACAGAAATAAAGAAAATAATCCAGGATGACCAAGGTAGAATACACAATGGAATAGGAAGTGAATCCTCCCATGATTTACTCTTTGCAGTAGGATATGAGACATGGCCTTTTCCATTGCCAATAGAAGTAGAATTCTTATTATGATCAGTCTGGGGCACCATAATATAAATATGATCAGGACAAAAGCATAAAAATCAAGTTAACTGAAATTTAAAAAAAACATATTAAAATATTGCAATAAATATTATATTGATAAAATCATAAATTGATGAAATAAACTCAATACAAAACTATTAATCAAGCAGATTGCTAAAATTAATGTTTGAAAAGAACTAATACAAAGCACATAATGCAAAAAACTAATAAGCATACATTAAAAGTGCATCAATAAATGTCAAATGTTGCAGTAAATGCATATATTAGTACAACTTATTTAAATATGAGGAATGTAAAGAGAAAATGACTCACAAAGCAGTAAAAAATAATACAGTTTCACCAAGTAATACATAATTTTAATCTCTTTTTAATTACTTGGAAGTGAAATAATAAAAATATACATAAATGCAACAAAAAAAAGAAAATTAACTGATCATTTTTAGCATGCAATCTGCAAAAGATCATTTCAAATTAAGTTGGCCTGAATTTGTCAACAATTTAAATAAGCATGCACTATTTATATATTATGAACTTATAATTAATCAAAAAGAAGAAAATACAAGATGTAAGCCCACTAAAGTGCATCTTGCATAATTTCAAATTATTCTCTTCAATCAACATTCTTATAAAAAGGTTTAACGTTTTAAGCCAATAAAAAATTAATTAAACTCATTAATGAAAAGCTTTACACCATAGTTAATTATCAAATGAAAGATATTTGAACAAAAATCATTGATTTAAATACACTAATGTATTTATATAAAATTCTGTTAAGAAACAGAAATATAATTCATGGAAATAAAAAAGCTCTTCTAAAATAATGAAACTCGTAACATTAATAAAGAACAAAAATAGTTTTAAGAAATAGAGAAAAAATTATGAGAAGTAGCAAAAGCAATACAAAGGGTTTTAAGTCTAAAGCATTTATTCAAAATAAAATTTATATTCCTAGAATTTATATCCTCTCCATTGAATATAATGTGAATTAGTATTTCAATTAATCAACATGGGCAATTTTATCAAGTAGAATAGTTTAAAAGCACTTAAAATTACACAATATACATTTATCGACAGTTCTTACTTAACATAATTGAAGAGCGTAAAAATAAACTGAAAGCAAATATTAAGTTGTTTTAGCTTGAGGTAAAAATTCAGTAAATATCGGCTTACTACAATACATTTTTAGCGACAGCGTCACTAAAAGTTTTGAATTAAACATAAACATAACACATTAAATTTTCCTATGAATTACTAATAAACAAGAGAAAGTAAAAGAAAACATTGAACTGACAGTATGTGATGTTGCCATATTGGCGGTCTTAAATCCATTATAGAAATGAGAGTTGGTAATTTAATTAGTTTTGAAGAAAAAAAATTACTTAATTTTAAAAGGTAAAATAAAAATATTACAAAACAAATCTCCTTTAAATAAATTGATTTTTCTTAGAATAATTGTATAAAAAGTTTTTCGGATGTGTTTTCGTTTTGAAGGTAAGCCAACAAACTGAAAGGGAAATAAGTAACCGTCAAAGGGGGAAAGTGTTAACATCTGTTTGATTTTGCTTTGTTTATTTACGATATATGGAGTTATGGGATGTCAATTTGCAGTGCATAAATAATGATCTTTAGTATTTTTGTCTTTCGAGCTTCTTGATTAATTGGTAAGTTATTTTTTGCAAATATCAGGGTGTAATTTTCTAAAGAAATGTAAAATGACGTATTGCAGAAACTGAAACGCTTCAATAAGTACGCTTTTCTCGGTACTGAATTAAGAAACAAGGCCGCCTGTTTTCTTTTCTCCGAATGGTGATTTTTAAAAATGCAAAAATCAGCTATTTCAGCCAAGCATATAAATAATTCGTGGTCTCAAAATTTGTACTCGTGATAAATTGAAGGCGTTTTCAAGTGTTAAGACGATTTAGTATAAATAAATTTATTCAATTAAAATTGTTGAAAATTTGCTATATTTTGCATTAGCAGTAATTAAAGTTAATATATATTCATTTTCTCCCTCGTATGAGAAGAAAATGAATCAATTAGTGTATGGAGAAAAAAATGCTGGAGTTGTATTCCGTTGTAAGTGCAATGTTTTCTTTCATTATATTTTATCAAGTAAATAAAAAAATCCTGAATTCTGTCAAGAGTTATTATTAAATGTTTCTCTAATTAGCTGGAATATTTTCTTGTGTTTTCTTTTAGAATCTCTTGTCTTTTTTTATATTCCAATTGAGCTACCATTAATTTTATGATGTTTATACATTATTATTTAAGCTTTTGTAACTATTGATATTTTTTGTAAATTTTCGCCATTACTGTAAATGGGGAAATGTAATTTCTTCTTTTTATATAAATTGGCTAATCATACGGTCTTTACCTTAAAGAGACAAGTAGTATTTTTATTTTAACTGTCAGAATGTTTATTAAATTCATTATAATGTTAATTTTCTCTTAAAAATAAATATCATCCCAATAATACTTTTACAAAAAAAGATGGATCAAAAACATTCTTTACAAGTTTAAATGCTGCTGAAATTAAGTATATATATATTTCTTTCTGTTCTCCTTATTATTATGCTTAAGGAAAAGCTCTGTTTATGTATTGCAAACTGTACTAAAATCCAAATATGAAGACATATTTTATTTTGCTGATAAATATTTATTTTTAAATATTTTTAGTAACTTCAATAATTGAATTCTTTTATCTGCTTTATTTATGAATTGGTAATCCTGTTATTTCTGTTAAATGTAAATTCATCTAATTATCTGAATTAGAATTGTAACTCAAGCTCTTCACATTTCAAAACTTATAAAATATTGCTGTGTTTTTTTCAGTAAGTAATGTTGTAAGCTGTCTTTTTCCCTGTCCTATACGTGAAGGGTAACCTCTTATTATCATAATTGTAAATGAATTGAATGAAGTAGTTTTTGAAAGATGTTTTTATAAACTGATTCTGGGTATTTTTTTTTTTAATTTAATGCATAATTTCTAAATATATGAATATTTTTTATAATAGGCACTATGAAGCTTAATGCTACTCCGAGGCATTACATGCCTCTACCTCAGAATCAAAGTGATGATGATGAATCTGGACCAAGTAAAGAAGATAAAGTTGATAAGCAGGTTTTTAAAAATTCATTTGATGCTTCTGAAGGTTTATCAAAAAGAATTAGGCATTCTGGAAATGCTGAAATAAATCCAAAGAATCTTCCAATGTCTCCTATGCGATTAACAATGTTCATAATTTCTTTAATTATTTGTTTCCTTTTTGTTATAATTTTTGTGTTTTTTGTACCTTGCACAACGTCACAGAACCTAAACAGGATATGTCATTTAACGTACAAGTGGAGGAAGTCCTTCCCAAATATGTGTAAGTTCCCGTTTATATTTAAAATTTAGTTAGTTTGTTTTTTAAGGTGACATTGCTTTTAAGGCATTCATTGAAATTTTTTATGTATGGTAATATTTCTTAAAAGATTATTCATTCTATTTCTAAATTAAAAAGGGGGTCTAAGTAGAATTTCAGATTTGGAACAAAAAGGTCATAAATTTTTGATATGTCATTTACTTTCTGATACTTTGATGTAGAAGTCTGGAGAGAGTTTGACAGCTTAAGTACCACTTCTAACATCTAATTAGAGACTAAAATTGCAACATCCATCTTAATATAACCCTTATCTAGTTTCAAGTTTGGATGCTGATATAACTATGCCTGTAAATCAAAAGATATTTCTTTTTTGTTCTGTAAGTTTATTTAATAATGCTTTTCCACTTATAATGTTACATGCATCTAGGGTTGCTTAAATTAGCAATTATATATATATATATAGCCTTACAACAGATTTTTAAAAAAAATCAGATATAGATACAGTGCTAGAGGTAAAAAAAGTAAAGGTAAATACTGTGTTTTTACTCCTTCTGATATCTGTGAAGTATATACGTATTATCAGTTCTTTATTCATTGAACATATTTTATTTGATATCATTATTGTCATCCATGACACCATCAATGCTGCTAAAATTTTAATAGTTTTTCTTACTTTAAATTTTTCAATATTGAATCATGAATTTTCTAAGTCTTTTCAGAGGGGGAGAATGTATATTTTTCATCCCATTATCATCAGCTTAGTGTTATTGAACTTACTAAATGAGAAAGCAATTACTCTTTTAATATTTCATTACAATCATTATAATTATTAGTACATTTTTATGCATTATAAAAAATTTCTAAAATTTTGACCAGATCATTATTTTTTTTACTAAAATCATTTATATTATTTGTTATATTCTAATTTTATATCGCCATATTTTTTTTAAAAACTAGAAAAGTGAAAACGTTATATTTGTGATTGTATTTTATTCTCTGAAGAAATCTACCTCTTCAATCAGGTGTCCTTTTTAGTGTATTAGAAAAACATAAAAGTTAAAGCTGTAATTTAGAAGAAGGAAAGTTATATATATATAATCTTAAAAGCATTAAATAATTAAAACCCATTTCCTGAATCAACAAAAATTAAATCCGAACTAATTACATCGAAATTAAAATTTAATTCAGAATTAAACAACAAAAAGTTCACAAAAAGGAAATCTAAATGAAATAAAATCTATTTATGAAACAAATCTAAATTAATATAATTAAGTAAACAAAACTAATTAGGGAAACGAAACTAAAAATTGGAATCGAAACAAAAATTATTTCGGATTCAAACAAGTTTAAAATGTAAAAACCTATCATTGTATTTAGTGAATGCAAATGCAGCTACAACTAAAATACAGATGAATCTAAATAAATTAACAATATAAGCTAAGTAAGAAGGAATACAAGATAATCAAAATTACAACAAATAGAAAAAGAATCTGGCAGGATGACTTTTTCAAGGGTCATCCTCAGGCAAGGATTCAAAATAGGAGATTTTTTCCATGAGAAAATTGGACAGTGTCCAACAGTTTTGACTCCTGGTGACCCAAAAATTAAGGCAAAAGAGACATACCAATTTTTACAGCAAAAAATACAAAAAGAAAGCAACATTAAAAACATCACCAAATAAAGCAAAAATGTATAAAATAAAACTACAAAAGAATATTCAACCAAAAATTAAAACAATTCACCTAATAAATTAAGGGAACAAAAAGGGATAGAACATTCCATCAATAGGTGAAGAAATCACACCATATCACCCCGACTGCCATAACAATTATAATACAGAGTCAGGCAGAGAAACAAAAGATAAATGGAGTTTCCGAGCATCGTCTATTTTATTAATATTTAATCATTTCTTTTTTTATTAAAATATTGATATTGCAGTAGATTTGGGGATAATCACTATTGTTTAAATTTTTAATAAAACTATTTGTTACTTTTATAAATCAAATTTTGTTATTACAAATTTTATTAAATTGTGTGAAAATTAAATTTTTGAAAATTTCAAAGTTTAGAGTGATAATTACAGAGTTTAATTATTTTAAAGTTGAATTCGTCTCTTTTATCATAAATAACAACGATTATTTTATCATTAGCAATCTCGGTTCTCAAATCCAGATAAGTAGCTTCAAGATTATTTTTATTTGTTTCTGTTAAAATTAATTCTTCAGGATAGCAATTTGTAACAATATTGGTATTCTCTAAGTTAATCAAAATTAAATCATCGATAAATCTCCATCCATTTATTTAGTAATTTTTAATTATTTTTTTCTCGTGATAATGGAATACACGTAACTTGTGTATAAAAATTAATACCATTGAAAACGGAATTTTCTGTAATATTAAAATTGCATAAAACCAGCTAGTTATTTTTATTAATGATATCTTTCTTTATTTAAATATTATATATATATATTATTAAACAAATTATTATTATTTTTTTTTTCTTTTAAGAGTATAAAAGAGAAATACATGTTTTGATTTACATTCTTGCTAAGATCAACTATATATAAATGCCTCTAAGAGTTTTGAAGAAGGAAAATAAATATAACATAATTTGTGAAAATGTTAGCTGTGAAATAGATATGGATGCAAAAGATACTTTTTAACACGTTGACTGCCAATTACAAAATAACTCAGAGACTGCATTCTTTTCTAGGATGCCAACTACAAGTTATTTCCTACTGTGTTTACTTGAAATTTTTGTGCAGCTGCGAATAAATTTATAGTACTTCAGTGCTAATATCAATAGATGGCTTCTGGGAAAAGAACAATAATCAGCGCTGATTTGCATGAAAAGAAAATTTATTAAAAAACGAACAAAAAATATAATTATGAAAATTAGTCCAAATTAGTTAATGTCATTTTAGGCCAGATTTCTGATAATTGCCATGGCTTTCAACGTGTTAAACTCTGGAACTCTGATACTTTTTAAAAATGCAAATATATTAATTAGAAATTTTTGACTGAATTTAAGTGATGAAGATATAATTAGTTATAATGATTAAGGAAGTTGTTAATGAATAAGTTAGTCTTGAAAAATATTAATTATCCAGTTTTGTTAAAAACAGTATTCCACTATACTATTTTGCTGCACACCATAATTCACTATTTAAAAATATAACTGAATGTATGAAAAGTTTTGAAAAAACATCAAAAGGAGGGAGATAGTTGTGTTGTTTTATTGAATATTTTAAATGATAAAAAAAACTATTATTTTATTTACTTTCTTCCATTTTTCACTATACATTAAGTTTTTATGAATGAAAGTCTGAGCAGTTTTCCATTATCATATATTAAATTTTTGATCAGTTTATTTGGTATAAATAATAATTAAAAATTTTCAGATACATAAAAAAAAATCCCTTGCATAGAGCCATAAATAATAAACTTCGAGACACTCTATAAAAATATATTCATAAAAATGCTTTTTAAATCTTGATATTTAAACTACAGCCATGTAATAAATTATAATCTTCACATCATAAAAATTTCAATAGTATGAAGTGAGGTTGTAAAAAAAATGCACTTCTAACATTAAAACTAAGAACATTTCATATTTTGACTGCAATACACTGACAATTTTGGAATGAAATATTTGGTAAGAAAATAACTGTGATTGACTTACTATAGACTAAGGTAAGTCATCTGCTACTTAGGAAAAGACTATACATATTACCTCGCACCCAACAGGGTTTGTAACAATGATTTGTTTTTGTGGCTATGTTTCTTAGGGTTATTCTCAATTAAATTTTATCAATAATAAACAGCAAATTCATTTTTTAAACTGTAGTACACTAATTAAATTTCTAATATTTTGCATTCATAGCAAAAAGGAAAAGATATATGGATTAATTTTTTCTGATTTGCACACTACATTTAAATACACATTTTTTTTCATTTTCAGTTTAATAAATCAATCATGTTTCAATTTGAAATAATGGAAATTTTAAAATTTCCAATTTAAACAGAAATGTGACAAAATATTTAAATTTGTATGTAATACGTTTTGTGCAAAAAAAAAAAAAACTAGAATTGGAAATGACAACATCAGTTATTCTCTTGGACTGTTATATTCAGGTAAAAGATATATGGAATGTTTGCTTACCGAATACCAAACAAAGGTTGAAAGAAGGGCAAAGGTTTATCATGGAATATTATGGCAACCTTATTCTATCTCTGATCATTTGCAAATTGTAGTGGATAGTGATTATGCTATCAATCAGAAAAAGAGAATTTTAAAATTTTATGTTGGGTCTACTCATAAAATAATTGCATATATTGAAAGAGCAGGGAAAATCCTCTTAAGATGAGGTCATTTTCATCTGGATACTTGAGTTTAATGCCAGGTTATAGGCTCACCTTGGTGAAATGCAAAACCAAATTATAGCTAAAAAAATTTTAATTAAACACAGCAAATACCATTCTAGTTGCGATATGTCAAATTTATCAAAAGCTTGTTCATTCCACCATCTTTAAAAAGCCCAAAATAAACTGTATCAATGCTTTATTTCTAGAGAAATTAGGTCTTTCTTTATTAATTAGGTCTTTGTAATATATCACTGAAAGCAGCATTCTTCAAAAAGGAAGATTTATGTGAAGCCATTGTCACTCTTGATTTTAATTCCCTGTCCTTTTTGAGCCTTTTGTTTTAGTTAAGTTCTAGAAAGCAAATCTGAAAGCCAAGTAAAAAAAAAAGTAGCATTTTTATTGAACTATAAATACAATGAAGACAAACTGACAGACATTTTCATATCTTAAAGCATTTATATTTTTGAATTTACAATAATTCCATTTATCTATCATCCTTTGATTTGTAGGATGTATATTTTAGAGACTACCTATTTCATTTGATGTATTGCAAACAAAAGATCAAATTTATCCTGAACTAGAGCACTGATATGGTTTATTTTAGGCCCATTCAAAAACTGATGAAATGGGAAAATGTTTTGTTAAATTTGAAAAATTGCAGCTAGAATAGTCCTTCCAGTATTAGATATTAAGGATTTGGGTGACAAATAAATTTTGCATTTTGCCAAGGTTTTGGCATGTATAGGTCATCTTTAAACCAAGATATCCTGATAAGTTTGGTCCTGAATGTTCTCATCTTATAGGTTTCTTTTCTCACTCTCTTTCTAAGCATGTTTTTATTTCATAAGTAGATCTTTCAAAAAAAATTTAAGTTAAGTTTTTTCTCTGATTGGTTGCAAAATCATTTTGTATGCCATAGTGCTTTATGATTCATATGGGCTCTTCTATCAGCTTCTTTTGTTCAATAGGTAAAGTCAAACTTGCTTTGTTTTTAAAAATATTTACATAGAATAATAATAAAAATAAATATTGAACTGCTGTACAGATTTTAAATTATATATGCAGTTTTATCATTCTTAAAAAACACAGTTGTTTAGAAATTTTTATGAAATTAATGTACATTTCATATTGCTTCATGTCTTACTTAAAATAATTTTCATGTCACCATTCATGATTTTACACCATTAAAGAGAGTTCATTGTAGTTTACATTCTTCCTTTTCAGCTTATTAGATGCAAGGAATTATTGTCAGTTCATAAAAATATGTCACTCTATCAAAGAAACTGATCACAAATACTCATGAGTGAACTCAAAATTCAGTGAGAAGGGCAGCTGGAAAAGAAACATACATAAATTATCAAGCTATGTTGTATTGATAATTCTTAATAGTGTTATTGAATATATTTTCTTGAATACTTTTAGAGACCTGTATTATTTTGAATTTATTTATCAAAACTTCATGATTTCTGTGACATTATGAATATATTCTTTATTTACTTTATTTTATCGACAAATTAAAAAGAATTGCATAAAAAATTAATAAAGGGCAAAGTTTTGAAAAAACTCTCATAATTTTCAGTTAAGATAAATTTTTAATGAATTTCTCATAATAGAATTTCTTTTAATTTGCAGTTTTTTTAAAAAAATTGATACATTTTATTAATCTTTGGAAAAAGTATTTATATAAATCATGGAAATCTTTAAAAACAAAGACTCAAAAAAAGTGGGATAAAATATATTAGATGTCATACACAGCAAATCTGATCTCTCATTTACTTCTTCAAAATGAAGAAAAAGGTATCTGACACACAAAAGCTGTTGAATCTGAAACAAAAATAATTCCTACCTTCTGAAACTGATAAGTTGACCCTGTTTCAGTACAAGTGATGAGCTCTAGGTATTAAAAACTAGTTTCAAAATTATAATTAATGTTGGAAAAATTAAAAATTGGAGAAAAAATCAGTAATACAACTTATTGATTTTCATGTTTCCTTAGACATATTTTAAGACTTTTTTTGACATGACATTGCATATAATTATATGTTCATAAAAAAACAAAAAAATTATGGCCTGTAAATAATTTCTAAAACAATGATATTAGGAAGTTCTTTGATATAAAAAAGGGATAAATAGAAAATGAAAAATCAAATCTTCTAAATATATTGGTTTAAAGATTAGCACCGAGAGAATATCGCCAAATCTTACTTTTGAGGACAACAAAATAATTGTTTTTCCCCCCTAGAATATATTTAACTTGAATTTCAGTTGGCATCTTAAGATAGAATGAGAAAAAAGTGCATAAAGTACTTATTCTTGGCAAATAAACTTTATATTATAAAGAATATTGAATAATGGTATTAAAACCCAAATTCTGTTATAATACAGCAATAATTTTAAAAAAGTACTTGAATCATTACAGGACTATTTCATTATACAGAATAAGAACCTCTCAAGATAAATTTAATATAACTTGGAGTATAATATGCCCATATTTTGTAAAAATTCATTTGATTACAGTTTGTTTCAACCATAAAATTTCATATCTGTGTAATGTACTCCATAGTTATTTACAATTTATTGTCATTTAACAGCTTTTACTTCACCTTTGGATTATCTTGACCATGGATCATATGGGAAACGCTTGATAATTCTTGGTTTTGAAGGAAGTGAATCAGGCTTGATTGCAATTCAAGAATCAAATGGAAAAGAGAGTTGGAGGCTTCATCTACATTCTTTGCCAATATCATCGTTCTGTAACGTGATAGATGTCAATTCTGATGGAATAGCCGAATGTTTAGTAATTGGCTATAATGGCCTTTTTGCAGCAATAGATGTGAAGAAAGGTGTGTATTAACCCCCCCCCCATCCCAATACTTTTTGCAGACTAGAAACACACTAGTGTTTTGTGCTCAAGAAATTTATAGGATATATTATGATTGTTGTCTCATTTAATCACCTGTGATTTCATTTGTGTTAATGGGTCTCTAGGCATGACTTTGCCCCTGGTCCAGGCTGTTATACACCATTGTAAAAGTGCATTTATTCAATTTTTACTATTAGTTCACACTCTTCCTATATATATTTATTTATATATATTGCTCAAATTTTCAATCCTTAATACTTTTTATTCATCCACTTAAGTTCAAATACGTTTTTTTTTAACTTGTAGTGGATGACGATGTTAATACAGATTTTAAAAAAAAATTAATTCATTATTTATTTGTAATTAATTTTTAGTATTTTAAATAGAGTTTTTTGAGTTTGTAATGAAAATTGAAATTAATAGCCAATAGCTCAATTGGTAAAATGTAAGGATTTCAGTATTTTTCATGTGAAAAAAGAATGCAAGCTCATGAAAATCAATAATTTTTGGATAGTTATTAAATAAAAGTAACTAAAAAAAATATTATTTTTTGACCTATCTATTGATTAATGCTAATTTCATACGGAATTGAATTTTTTTTAAAAAAATTTATTGCTTGTTTTTCATCAATATTTTAATTGTTTGTACTCTAAGCTTTTATATGATATTATTTATTAGTGTTGAGTTTATATATATATATTTTTTTTCACTCCAATTTAGCCGAAATTCTCGGGAATAAATTTCAACATGTGTATCTTATGATCTCCATCCCCCCCCCCATCCTATGTTTTACCAAGATTAAATTTTAACTGCAATATATTATTTTTATTTGCTATTTAAATGTCTGTAGCAAAAATTTTGTTTGTCATTTATTGCATTTCTAAATATTTACTAATTTTACTGAAAATTGCGTGAAAAGTTTATATATTTATTTTTAAAAATATTCTTTATTTTTTAAATGCTAACATCAAATATTATTAATAGGTATTAGCTTATGGTACTTGCACAACCATAGTGATCTAAATAGTGCTAATTTCATCTATGGACCTGTGATTGTTCCTGATTATGATGAAGACAATATTGCAGATATTGTTATTTCCTATGATATGGGTTCTGGTGACAATAGCTCTTACCTAGCTCTAGTATCTGGTGGAACAGGACAAATTATAGGATCTCTTGTTGAATTAACTCAATGTCATGGACCAGCAGTTTCACAGTTGTCTATTGAATACCAAAATGCAATTTATCTAGTACTACATTGTCCAGGTGAAATAAATGGTATGTAATAAATGCATGCATGTTTTTTTTCTTTGATTTTCATTTAAGTAATTAAATACAGTTTTATATTTAAAGTTTATTCTTATAAAACTGTAAAAGTGATTTTGCTTGGATAGTTTTAATTGATATTTAAATGAATAGTTATTATTAAAACACATATTTGTATTATATTCAATGTAGCTGATCTACAATAGTAACTTGGAATGCTTGATAATTTTATTGCATTATGTAAAAATAATTATTTATATGGTGTTATATTAAAATTAATATTGAATGTTTTAAAATTATATAATTTTATGCCACTAAGCATAATTCCTAGTTTATGTAGCATTAATAATTTTAAATGTAAAAATTTTTTTAGTTATTCGTGCAAACTTTTTTTATGAGTTATTACCGTGTAATGACATTAGTATTTAAGATGTAGTATGGAGCATTTAAAATATCTGTAAATTGCTTTTCAAGTATTGAACTTCTGCTTAGATTTCTTTACATTCATTTAATGTGGAATGTTTTTGTAAGATTTATCGGTACCCTGAAATCTATTTAAAATTTGCTAATAAGAATGTAAGGCTATTTGAATCAGGTTCATGTGTTAAATGACTTATGCAAATATAATTGAGGCATGTGAATCGTCCTGTTATAAACATTTTTATCCCTTGCTAAAAATAACAAATACAAAATAGTTCGATTTAAAGTTGACTAAAAAAGAATAAATGATTTTTGATTTTATTTATAAATGTAAACTGCAGTTAATATACATTAAGCAAAAATTTCATTATTTAGAAACTCTCTGTAGTTAATAATTGTTATTTTTAATATATGTAATTTATTGTTGTATGAATGAAATGTCTATAATGTCATTTAAATGAAGCATTATTTGAAAATACCAATTGTTGGATTTTTATGTATTATGTGAAACCCCTTTTTATGAGGAAAAAGAATGGGAAGCTATTTAATTGCCTTTGCATTTTATATATAGTAACAGAGAAATGACCTTAAATTTTGTTTACATGTTTTTAATATTATTTCCAGATAATTTATGGCTTTTATCATCAAAAAACATTCATGAAGCTGCTTTAAATGAAACAGATAAGCTTTTATTGCAGAACATTTTCAGGTACATTTGAATTTATTTTAATTTTTTCCTGTCATTCTTATATAAAATATTAGTAATGTTAAAATATATTCACTTTTTACATTTATTTTAATAGAATTCCCCATTATAATCAAGAAATTCAGTTTTACCAAATACCTGGATCCAATCGGGAGTTAATAATCATTCTGGATGGGACTAAAATTATGCTATTGAAAATGATTTCTGGGTTCAATTTTCAAATTGTATGGGAGACCCACATAACTTCTGATCAACATTCAAGGTTAGCATTAAAAAATCTGTTTTACTAATAATTCTATATTTTGTGTCTTATTTCAGGAAATAATTTACTATTAATTTTTTTTGTCTATTCCATTTTCTAGCGTACATCATTATATGCAAAACTCTTTAAAGATTCTGACTGATGGTCAATTTGTGAATGGAAGCAATCAGTTAGTTGTATCTTACACTCATACTTACCAATCAAAGGTAAAAATCTCAGAGCTGTGAACTGGTTTTCTTGTGAAAGACTAATGTATAAATAAAAATCATAACCTTTCTTTAGATAATTGGATTGAGTCTGGTAGATGGAAAGCAAGTCTGGTCTATTACTCATGAAAATGGAACTGTCACATCTGCTATAAAACTGGCTAACTTTTTTGGAAACATTGATGGTCTTCTTCTGAAAATACTCTCATCTGTAAATGAGTATGAATCTGAAATATTTGATGAGGTAATATAATTTAGTTAAAAAGATAGTCTATTTATATCTTTTTCATCCATTACTTGCATAAATCCCCAAATTTTCATTTTATGTATTTTAGAATTCCAAAAGTAATACTTCAGATCTGGAAAGGGAAAAAAGGCTTTTGAAAAATAATCTTAAATCATTGCAAGAAAGCTATATATTCATCAAATGTGGTGAAGTTCCTGTGACAAAGACTATTACTACTGAAGAAGTTTTAACTGTATGCAGTGGTAAGTTAATTTTGACTGTAGTTATATTTTGATTGTTCTACGTATTGTACCACTGATTTCTTA
Source organism: Argiope trifasciata (assembly GCA_026543055.1). Taxonomy (NCBI): domain Eukaryota; kingdom Metazoa; phylum Arthropoda; class Arachnida; order Araneae; family Araneidae; genus Argiope; species Argiope trifasciata. Next base: position 2,705,446 of record JAPMOQ010019132.1, read on the forward strand.
ATTTTTCATAATAAGTGGTAGATGACTGAATTAAGTTTCATTAAACCCATTTTAATCTGAATTACTCTGTTTAGCTTATCAGTTTAACTTTACTCAGTTTTAACTTATTCAAAGTTAATACAGGTACTTCAGAATGTTAGTGCTTGTTTTTAAAGATACTAAATGTTTTCCCCCTTTATCATAAAATCCATTTTATATAGTTTAACATAATCCATATCATGTTTGACATTTTTGTATGATATTAGTCACTCTTTTAAAATGCTGTAATCACTACTAAGATTATATCTTCCTTATAATATCTTGGGAAAGGGATATTTATCATTAAATTTTCATGACAAATTCAAATACTACATGGTGGCATTGATTATTGGAAGTTGAATATTCTGTTTGTTAAAATTTCATTGAGATGAGTAGATTGTCAGAATGTGCATGTCATGTAACCAGATAAGCATAATGTTTCTGAGATGTAGCTTCAATTTATATATTTTTGAAATTGCAGGAAAATTTGCTAATTTTAAGTATTTAGAGTTCTTAATTGCTTTTATTCCTGTTTCAGCTAATGGGGTTTGTGATCCTAATGTTTACACTTCAAACTCTACAGGTAAGAGCATAATATCTTATTAATTTATCTTCTTTAAAAAAAATTCCAGTAAAGTATACAGAAGAAAATACACTTAAAAATTATTTTTAAAAAAATGTTAATTCCTTTAAGGCTTACAGTAGAGAATATGCTTTAAAATTAATAATTTAATATTTGTGTTATTGGTTTAGCAATTTTTGTAATCATATTTTATTTCTTTGGCCCACTTTTAATATATTAAGTGTCACATGATCACCTGCAAATCATCACCTGTTTGCCAAATTTCTCCCCGATTGCGAGATACAACAAAGCTAAATTATATTTGAAGCTTAGGAGTTTGGTTTTTTCCATTGTTTCTTCCACACCTTCCCTCCTTTTCGCTTGAAAAACAATATGTACTCTTCTGAATACTTACAACTTCGTAAATTTTTTTCGTTTCCGATTGCTACTTCACTGTACATTTACCGGCCTGTCATCATAATGCAGTAAATAATTAAGGACTAAATTATTTATTTTGTTCCCTCTATAATTATATTATAATAAATATACAGATGCTGTTATATTGCTAATGACATGTAAATTGTTTTTTAGCAGATTATAAAAATAATACCGTTTTAGTTTGAAAGAACAAAAATACTGATATTATGTAAACAATGTTAGGAAAGTAAATATTTTTAAATGCAGTAGTAATTGTTAACATCTATATTTTGAACTAGCTTTTCAATATTGTCACGAAGATGTAAAAGCTACGCCGTTAGTTTAAATAAACAATTAGATTTATTTGAAAAAACTCGCAACATCGTGAGACTGAGAATTTGTCCATCATTGATGGGACTCACTTTTATGCATATATAGAATATTCGTGAACAATCCAATTTGAATTTGTAAGAAAGATCCAGATCTTAGATAAACAATAAATTACAATTCAACCCTGTGACCTCGAGGCCGTTTTCGCACGGACGAACCAGCAACTCGAGACGTTTTGCAGCGCTTTGAATTTCCTACCTCTTACTTAAAATGATTGCACATACAACTTAGCAAACAAAACTTTTATTTCACACATTTTATTAATCTTTAAACCTACTCGTGATGTTTCAAATGCATATTGAGTTTTTTAAAAAGAAATAAAAGTTATCGCCGCACATAAAATTTCCGCACCAAACAAATTCCGTGCAAGATGACTCTCCTCACTGAATTGCTACTCCTGTGATGCAGCTGCTGTGTGCTCATTCCGGAGATGATAGGATCATAAGCCGCCATTTTCCAACAACGTGGTCGCCACACTCCTCCGACTTAAACCATGTGATTTCTGCCTTTGCGAATATCTGAAGAATGTTTACAGCTGTTGGATAGAGAATCTAGACTTGAAGGCAAGCATCACACACCACATCCATAGTATCAGTACAGATACCCTCCGATTTTTTGTGTTTTTTCTTCCGAAATTTCTATAAATATGAACGGAAAAAAAAACTGTTATTTTGATAATAACAAACTAAGATTTACACACTATTTGATACCCAATAGATTGTCTCTTTTTGGGCGGAGTTTTCAGCAATCAAAATTAAGTAATTAAATTAAGTAAGAACTACTTTGAATTAGGGAGCGAAATATGATACACATATATAAAAAGGCCTGTTAAAACTAATTTCGAGTTAATAGTTTATTAACTATGTTAATCAGTTTCTTTATCTCAACAAAACTCTCCCAAACTCTCTCTTGGATGGATGCGATTTTAAATTACAAAGTTATTTTATTTTTTTGACTACTGTAACCGTTGTACTGTAATTGAACTAGTCTAGATTCCATTTGTAGTAATCTCTGAAAAATATTGATAAAGGTAGCCGTGAACCACACCATATTGTCATTTTTTCAAAATGTAAGGATAGTTCCTGTACATCGTGAGAGTTTTTTCGCTGCCCCAGTTTGACAATTTAGGGTATTAACTTGCCCATTGAGGCAAAAGTAGACTTTTGTCAGTCTACGGAATTTTTCGTGGTCATATGTCCTCAACCACTATACCAGCAAGGAGCTGAAGTACAAATATTTCATGAACCTCTGAATCCCCTTCCTATATACTCGATTTTGTAGGGTTAAAAATGCAAAATCCGCTATAGCAATTTTCGTGCGGTGGAATACAGCATATCCAATGCAGAGTAAACAATTGGCACATCCAAACTACCATTACAAATGACTGCTCGTTTCAACGACTGTGGTAAACGTAATGACGTTAAAAGAGGAGATTTTCTTTTGTCCTGTGCTTGGAAGAATGTGCGGTTAAATCAAATTTCTGTATTACCTTGCTTAGGCACATAGAAACCTCTTCATTCGGCTTTTTTTTTTTTTTTTTTTTTTGCTGCAGAGAATTAGAGCAATTTTACCAATGGCGATTTTTCTTAAAACGCAGGACTTGATGAGTAGAAAATTGACTGATGCTGGTACAGAATCTGCCTTCTCTTTATTCAAAGTATTATAATACCCGTGCGTTATAATCACATTGTCTATCACTATATGCAAATAAAAGCCATTTATGTTACAGCGCCATCTGTTAGTGCATTTTATACTAATTGTTTATTTAATAATAATGAAGCATATCATTTAGTCAAATTTTATTTCTCATTGTAGAGCCCTTTGAGGTAGGACATTATTATTTGCTGATCCTATAGATAGATATATAAGAAAAAGGATTTGATGGAAAAACCAAGAAAAATTGTGTGAGAATTACAAAACGGGAATTGGTAAAAATGGCATCAAAAATTAGAATTTGAGCCTCGAATAATAAAAGCTTGTATTTTCATTTGTTTTAAGTATCAGGTCTAGAAGAATTTTTTGTAATGAAACTAAAATATATAAGATTTGTTCAGCAAATAATAATTTGCAAAAGATGGGAAGATTTATAAAATACATCGCGGAAGAAATTACGATAGTTGAAAGCTTAATGGCTTCTATGTAAAATTTCTTCACTATTATTTTATGCAATCGGCTTATATACTGATAAGAATCCGAAGCTTAATATGCTAGGTCGACATATTATCACTACTTAAATTAGCACGCTCATAAACATCTTTTCTCTGTTTAAAAATTTTTCATTCTCTCTCTAAATTCTATTTTATTTACTAATGCTTCTTATTTTGTATAGAAATCTCATATTGAATTTACATATTCTTTTTATCATCAGTCCACATATAATTCCATTTCCATATATAATTTGCTTTAAATAATATAATCAAATATAGAACTGAACATTGTTTCTCATTTATATTGATTGCAGTTAGGATTTTAAATCGAAGTTTAATGATCTTCAGTATGATTCATTATTTTACTCGTAAGAAAGCAATATAAGCCTTTTTCGTTAATTCATTATTTAATTTTTTAGTTTTGGTGAAAGCTGCTCCACTGGGCACTTCTTTTGATATGCTAATGGTAACATCAGCAGTCCTTCCATCTACTAATACTGAGGAAATGATAATTAAGTATTTAAATCTGGAAAATGTTTTATCATTTCCAAGATGCAGTAGTTAAAATTGCTTTTCTCTGAATGCTGCTGTAATTTCTTGAAATTTTAGATATTTTTTATCTAAACATTTATCTTTTATTTGTGCAAAAGTTTTAATAATTGACTATAAAATGTTTATAAATTAATTTTAAATTTTATAAATCCATAATTTATTTCAAGAATTTCTTGAATTTGTGATATTTATTGTGATATTAGTCTATGTTCATTTTTAACTGTTTATTATATTAGTTACATATAAATGCAGAGTTCTTTTTTAGGCATTTGTTTACATTATTTATTATAATCACTTGTATTCTTTATGCCATTATGCATAAATGGCAATATTAGGTAAATATATTTATTTAAAATTGTGAAATAGTTTTATTCATGTTATTTGTAAATAGTATTCTTACATATCAACAAGAAGAAAAGTGTGTATACAAAGGAAATGAAAATTACAGATGCATTTTAGTGATTTAAAAGTAGAAAAGTTATTTGTTAAAAATTGTATATGATTTGTAAATCACTCAGGCTTGCAAAAATTTAGACAAATAGTTTTTCATATGTTTAAAATATTTTATCAAACACATTTTGGAAGAAAACTATACTAATCTGGAAAATATTCTGTTTCACATTCCAATAAATTCTAGTACTTTTGTTAAAGCATTATATTGATTGAAATAAGCCAAATAAAGTTATATATATACATATAATGCGAAATTTTCTTTGTTTTAAATATTTGGAAATTTCAGAAAATAAATAATAACCTTGCATAGTTTGTAAAAAGAAAATTTAAGGATAATTATCTTAAGAATTAATATTGTAGTCAACTTTCAACATTTTTTGTAACTCACATACAAAATTCACCTAGAAAACAAATATTTCGTAAAAAAAAAAAAAAAAAAAAAAAAAAAAAAAACTATGAATGAAATCAAGAAATTAATTCATACTGTTTAAGTAGTTACTGTAGTACATGTACTGTAGTTAAATATCTCATTTTTCCTCTAATTTGGATTTTTTCCACAACTCAATATCTAAGCCCAAAAGTTGCAAACTTTTTTTTTTTTTTTTGCAAGAATGAAAATTTGAAATTTGGACAGTTGTAGAATCTTTTTTCGGATATTGAATCATTTTTGAAATTTACATCTATTATTTCTTAAATTTTCTTCTATCAAAACTATTTAACAAAAAAAATTAAATTCTTATCTTCTATATTGTTCTGAATTTAACTATAAGAAGCACAATGCATGCAACTATATGTGATCTTAATTGAGAATATTTCCTGAAGTCATATATTATTCAATATTTTTATTTTCGTATCTGTTCTAGTTTTGGAGATATTCGATGAATATATTTATTATCTTGCAAAATATCATAAAATATGATTTGTAGCATTTGATCTAATGTTGGGTATTCATTAAATTGTTTTCTTATTAATAAAAGAAAATGTTAAAATTTTGTAAAAATTAAAAAAAAATTCAGGAGCTCATACATGCAATATTTGAGTTTTATCTGGATTTTATGTATTTTTATTTCCAAAAATATAATATACATGCACTGTTGCTATTCTTATTAAACCATCAATGAGACTTGTTTTAATTAACCCTGTAATTTTTATTGCTTACTACTACAATATGGGTGAAATTGAAAGCAAGATTCTGTATAAATTTTTAAGTTATACTTTATGACAAATGTCAAGACTGATTTCTAGATACCAATAAAAATCAATAAAGAATAATTGTTTATCTGTTTTCTATGCTATGAAAAAATAATGCCATTCAAAAATATGATTATCAAGATAATCAAAATTTCATGTAAGGATAGTATAGTCAACCTTGATGCATTTCAAAGAAATACAATTCCAGTAGAAAAAAGTCAGTTATAAAATAGACATGTAAAAAATGCATGGATAAAGCCTTTCATATTTTCAACAATAAAAAGAAAAGATCTTTCTCAAAATATTTCTAATTAATAAGCTATCTCAATCATTCTATGGAATTTTTTTTCTCTTAAAAATTAAAATTCACAATAAATTGAAATTAAGTTAATAATTAAATTTCACTGTAATCATTTTACTTCATTGTATGTTAAAATGCTTTGATTATTACAGATATAACATTATCATTGAATTTACAAAAATCATAATCTTTGTGACATTTTGCATACTCTGAAATTTCTAGTTGTTTCTAATGGCACTTGTCAGTAACAAACCTGCTGACTTAAGAACCAATTTTTATTCGTTGTATCATTAGATACAACGAATAGATATCATTAGATACAAGATATCATTTATGAATCCTAAATCTATTCAAAACAAATAATTTTTGTAAAAAATTTCAAGCAATCTTGTTTTTCTTCAACTAGCCTAATACTAGACCTAAGAAAGTTTACTATATTGTTTTTTATTAATATGAAGAAGTTCATACATTGTCTGTTTCATTTCTTAACTTTTATTTTATTTCAATGGGTGAGTAAGATGTGATCATAAACATAACAAAATATTCAAATCATTGTAATTTTAAGCAGAAACAATTTTAAAATCATAAAATTTTAATTTTTTTAAACTTGTCGGTCCGATTTTGGAACAAAACGGATAAACGTTTGCTCAACTTGTGAATAAGGCAATAAAAAGAGAATTAATCATCTTGAATCCATTTTTAATTCTTCAAAACAATATACTATTCATTTGATGCGTCCATAGTTGGGTTCCAGAAATACCTAACAGAAGCAATTTGATTGTAATTTGACCTCTCTCTTCTGTAAACTGTCAAAATATTGTAAAAGCTGTTCTTTTGTTGTTGTTGAGCGATTACTAAACATTGTAGTGTAAAATTCAAGTACTTTTTTTATACTGATCAGGAATATACTAAAATAATAATAAACTGTTTGGAAAGTTCAATATCTCTCTCATTCTTTGAGAAGTCTACGGCAATAATGATAACTGATATTTGAACTCATATTAATAATATTACATTTGAAATAGTAATACTATGATAATTTCTCACGTATACATTCTATCCCTAAAATTTCCGTTTAAAAAGTGCCTAAAGACAGCAGTCGAGAATCTTATCACAAATGTTTTTCTATCCCACGTGTTAAAAAGTCACTCAACAGAGCAGTGTGTAAATATTATATACAGGGTGTCTCAAAAACCTTGACTGCAGCTTTTATTCCTTAAACATTAATCATAAACATGTACTGTAAATTACAAAGTTGTATTAAAAAAGATGTAAAATGTATGAAATCGATTAAAATTTTCAAGGGAGTAAACTTTAAAAAAATACAAAATTTAAATTCTTATACGAACCCGGTACATAAAAAAAAAGATTCTATTAAGTAAAATGTGCCTTAATTCTTTTCATAAGGTCTTGTACAAAATTTCATTTTTCTTATCACAAAAAAAATTCTCAAAAATACACTGATGGAAAAAAAATCCCAACACCAAGAAAAACATATTGTACAGTAATGAAATTTTAGAAATACATTTGTCTAGGTAACATATTTAATTGATTAAAGTTTCAAGATCACAGGTAGAGCCATTGGCGAGAAGAGCCGTTCCAAATGTGAAATTTGGGTACATTAGTAACCAGTGTAACCACCAGAATTTTGAATGCAAACGTGCATGCATTGTGTCGTACAGGTGTCGGATATCAGTTTGTGGAATGGAGTTCCATGCCTGTTGCAAATGGGTGGTCAATACAGGGACGGTTAATGCTGGTTGTGCATGACGCTGGAGTTGTCGTCCAATGATGTCCCATACGTGCTCGATTGGAGAAAGATCTGGTGATCTAGCAGGTCAAGGCAACATGTCGACACTCTGTAGAGCATTTTAGGTTACAACAGAGGTATGAGGGCGAGCGTTATCCTGTTAGAAAACACCCCCTTGAATGCTGTTCATGAATGGCAGCACAACAGGTTGTATCACTAGACTGACGTACAAATTTGCAGTCAGGGTGCATGGGATAACCACGAGAGTGCTCCTGCTGTCATACGAAATTGCTCCCCAAACCATAACTCCAGGAGTAGGCCCTGTGTGTCTAGGCCGCAGACAGGTCACTAGCAGGCGTTCACCTGGCCTCCTTCTAACCAACAAACGGCTATCACTGCGACCAAGGCAGAACCGGCTTTCATCAGAAAACACAACAGATCTCCACTCCGTCCTCCAATGAGCTCTAGCTTGACACCACTCACGTCGCAAACGGCAGTGGTTTGGAGTCAGTGGAATGCACTGTACAGGGCGTCTGGCTCGGAGCTGTCCTTGAAGTAACCGATTTGTAACAGTTCGTTGTGTCACTGTGGTGCCAACTGCAGCTCGAATTTCAGCTGCAGACGTAGTACGATTAGCCACAGCCATACGCCGAATACGACGGTCTTCCCTCTCAGTAGTACCACATGGCCGCCCGGAACCTAGTCTTCTTGAGGCAGTACTTTCCCTTGACCACTGCCGCCAATACTCATGCACAGTGGATACATTCCTGCCAAGTCTTTCAGCAATATCCCGGAAAGAAAACCCACCTTCTCGTAGCCCTACAACACGACCTCGTTCAAACTCAGTGAGCTGTTGATAATGGCTTCTTCGTCTTCTCAGAGGCATCCTTGACTAACATTAACCCACTACGTCAAATTTCAACTTTAAATAACGAACACGAACCTTACAGCGCTTATTTAAAGCAAACCTCATTTGCATGTTCATAGTGTCGCTACTAGCGCCACACTTATGCGCGTAGCTCGTAATTTGAATCGACGTCATCTTTCAGATGTATAAACACGCCTACCAAATTTCGTTTATCTAGCACAGCTCCTTCCTAGTGTTGGAATTTTTTTCCCCATCAGTGTATGAAGCTACATAAATGCTGACTTAAACCGCTTTTCGATGCCTGGATGTGAATTCGCAAAAAGAAAAAGAAAAAATCATGTTGGATGGTCGTGTTTTAGGGGTCGTATACAAATTAACAAAAAAATAATGATGGAATAAATAATAACTTTGCTATTTATTGGTTCATAAGTGCTCAAAATGTGTAGAAATAATAACTTAAAGAAAGATTACATAAGTTTTTTTACAAGTTCATTAATTGTGCAAATAATCTGTAATTCATGATATAAAATTTTAAAGTGTTTTTTAGGAAGCATTGATTTTAAAATTTGTATTTAAAACTAAAAGTATGAAGCATGTCTTATTTCTTTATGATACATTCCTGCGTTGTGTCATGTGCATTGAAGCTGTAAACATTTGTATTTTAATTTGTGGTTGACCTTTCACCAGCTTTGTATTAACATATCTTTGAGAGTTTCATGATAAAATTCAGAAATTTTACTCACTGTGAGGTTTTTTTTTTTTTTTTTTGTTTTGTTTTTTGTATAGTGTCTACATAAAACTTAAAATTTGTAATTTTTTAAAGTTTAATCCCTTGAAAATTTTTATCGATTTCATAACATTTTGCACCTTTTTTTACGCAACTTTGTAATTTACAGTATATGTCTATGATCAATATTTAAGGAATAAAAATCACGGTCAAGGTTTTTGAGACATCCTGGGCATTATTATATAAGCATTGTGTTTTATCGTTTTGTGATTCGTAAATAGCTAGTCACCTGACAATTGGCATTTAACATTTGTTTCGCCAGTATTGTTTGAAATATTTAATAAAAATTATTATGTGTCGTAAAATTATTTATATTGCACTTGACGGTGAAATGGTATGAAAAAGCTTTAATTAGCAGGAAATGAATTTAAAACAATATTTATTAATTCTACTTTTATACATACCGTTGGCAGCAACACTAATGAATAACTTTCTGGTTTGTTCACATCTTTCGAGTATCAGCTGTTTCGTCTCTCGGCTAGCAATCGTCTAAATACCGAAGCAATACATGTGATAAAACCTGATGTTTTTTAAATAGTAATGAAGCTTCCAGCGACATCAGATATAGAAGAAATACAAAAAAAAAGACCAAGCGAGAATCCGGCAATTTGAAAAGTCGGGCTGATGATTAAGACGCTGAGTAAGCGGCAAAATGTGTAAAACTGATTTAATATTTTGATATTGGAGTTATAAGCAAATAATTATCTCACTGTAAGCTTTGAATTTTGAATCGGAAGTAAGCCGATGTATGTTCTCATCATACAAAGATTAAGCTTCCAATATTGAACAAATAGGCAGTGGGTTGAACTGACGAAAACTGTATACAGTATCAGACAACATCGAGGTCAGCGAGCTGGGTCCTGGTATATATCATAACTACAAAATAATTGAAAATATGCATTGAATTTTGAAACATTTTTAGTGAAACAAAACTGATATAATTATTACAGAATTTTTTTCTATCAAAAGTATTTTCTTAGTATCGTAAAATATGTACAAGTATCTACCAAAAACGAAGCAACAAACCTTTATTTTTTAATTAAAAAAGAAGAAAAAATACACAATGCAATTCAATCTATATATTAAATCTTATTTTGTGGAATAAAATGAAACTTAGAATATGATTCAAAATTATTGCAATAATTTTTTCAATTCAATAAAAATTTAATTTTATTAGGATTAATATCCCTATTAGTTTTAAAAACAATAACATAAACAATGATTTACAAATAATTAAAAACAAGTTATAAGAAACATTTTCTTAATTACTATCTTCAAAGAGTAAACAAAAAATTTATACAGTAACATAAAATGTATATCTGATATTTCATGATATTCATTTTTGAGACTTTTTTATATTTGTAATAATAAAATTCCAATTATGTTTTCAAAATTATACAATAAATTTAAATTATTGTGGATACATTAATACACAATGCAAAGCCAGCAAATCTTTTTCTCTTATATCTAAGAAATAATATGGATATGCAGCAAATAAATAGATTAATTAAATATCTTTTGTCTATGATTACTTTTCTTTACATGTATAAATCCAATTTATAATCAGTACATTTGAATTTAAAAGATTGGTTAGTCATAACAGGTAGAGAAAATAAGGCAAATAGGATTTAAAAGGGAAGTATATTCACATTTGGAACAAACAAAATAGAAAATATAAATGCACAAAGTAATAATATGATAAAAAGGCTATTACATATTTACCACAAATTTGGAGTAATTTATTGCAACTGATAGAGGCATCACCTAAAATCACATAACCTTAAATGGCGATCTGAGAGGAATATTCTCATTTTACAGTTAATTTTTCTCTCTTCTAAAAGCAATGCATAGGTTACTATGAGCATGTGACATCACAAACATTTCAGAAAGTATAATGCATGTGTTGAAATTTAAGTATATTGTATACTTGATCAAAATATGCTGATCTAAAATGAATGGCAAACAGCATTAATTCTTATAATACTAATTCTTAATGAGTAAAATTAGCATTGAAGCAAAGGCAACTTATCCTGCTAATCTAACTAAATCAATAAATAAGATTTGCTTTACATAGAAACAGCAAGCTGAAATTCAAAGAATTCAGGCAAGCAGAAAACTACATGGAGCAAATGTTTTTATAAAATTCACATAAAGTTGTCAATGCCAAAATATTAATGCATCAGCTGGTGTAGTAACTGATTCCAAAAATGAACTAAAACTTCTGCAGAAAATATGATTCAAATAATAAAAAAAAATGTCTCAAACCTCATTTAACAATTGCTAATATTTATAAATTAATGCATGAGAGTTTGTCTTAAAATGCAGCAAAGAAGAATATTTAATGCACTTGATAAATGATAAATCTTTATTTGTGAATTGGTGGGGCATTTTCATCTATGATCCAGTTTCAAGGATAATACAACTTGTAAGTTTCTATCTCATTTTCTAATTTTAAGTTACTGGTACGTAATTGACTTCTTGCAACAAAATACAACAGTTCTTGAGAGGCTAAATTCAAATTTATGGTCATCTAAAAACTGACAAGATTTATACTCTTCCACCCACTCACCCCCCCCCAAATGTGAGATATACTAACAGAATAAATAAACAAATATGTTATAATATTATATGGAAGAGATCACATATATAATTTCACCAATGTGGAAGAACCAAAAAATTTGTATCACTAAGATGAGTGATAACTAAAATCTAGACAGTACAAAATCCAATTTAGTTGATAAAAGAAGGTTATGGAAAATAAAATTGTTAAAACTAGGTAATAAAAAGAATATTTCAGTAGTTTTTTAAAAAATATTTCAAGTTGCCTATGTTACATATCACAGATTAAAAATTCTAAAGTGATAAGTTTCCTTGTTTGTTTCTCTTAAGTCTAAATATGGTGTCCTTTTATGTCTAGTTCACAAAAATACAAGTATTTTACATGCAATATACAGATAATATTCTTGAAGGTTTATATACTTGTAAAATGACATTTTAGGATGAAAGATGAAATATATATATAATACAATGCAAAAGAATAAAATTAATTAAGCATAAGCCCTATATTTACAGGTCAATAGGCATTGTACATATAACAAGTTAAATGCCAAATCCTGTTTCATAAACTTCCCACTTAATGCCAAAAACTGAAGCTTTCAAAAGATACAAAAAGCAAATTAGAAAGCTTTCTCTTAAAATATAAAAACAATGAAAATTGGAGTAATATGTAAATCAACAATGGTGTTTCTTAAGTCAATTTCAAATAAATTTAATACTTGTTCACCATATATTGTGCCTCAAAAATTGACCGGCCAAAGATTTTTTTATTTCAAATTTCTTCCCTACAGAAACAGAGAACTTGCTTTGGCAGGGTATTTGATGCAAAATAATAATAATTTTATTTCAGCAATTATTTTTGTAAGTCAGATCACGCATTCAGCAGTCCAAGTAGCATTTTAAATGAAATTAGAATATCAATCGTCTATTATATTTAAAGAATTAACTGTAAATTCATTCAATAAAAAATTCATCTGAGCGATTTGCAGCCCTAATATGTTTTCCGCCTGTAATAAAATGGCAACATTTAATACGGAAATACAGAAATTTGTCAATGTATTAGAGCCTAAGCATAATTTACGACTCGATCTTATGTGTTATATTTGTTTCTAGTACTTGAGGAATTTCCTTTTCTAATTTATGTACAATCAACATCATTTTCAACTGAACATAACTCAGTCCATTTCAGATATAGATATACAGCATTTTACTATGATTAGTAGTAGCAAAATGAAAAAATTTCCCTAAAAATTTTATTTTTGCCTTGGGGAATGGTATAAAAATTGTTTAAGTGTAATTTATGAAAATTAACAATTGGTTATTCTATTAGCATAAACTAATCCTATATTTTATTTTATACACTACTGCTAATTAAAGTCTCTAATTATCACGAGTTAGTGAAAAGTTAAAGCATATTTCAATCTTTTTGGAACATCCTATTTAATTTAAGAAAATAAAATACTGAGTAAGTCTCATCCTCAAATTAAGGATAATTTATACTCTAAATTCTAAGTTAAATAGCTGTAATTTAAATTGAGAAAGGGAATTTTATGTTAGTAGAGTTCCAAATCAAACAGGATTAGAGTCAATGCAGACATTTTAATGACTGAATAAATCTATGAAAAAAAAGTACCAAAAAATAAATGTAAAATACAGTAAACCATAAATACTGTTGATAATTACAAAAAAAAAAATCACAAATTAAATTGTGTATAATATTTCACTCATACATGTATAAACATTACAATATACATGAGCCCAGTGGTAACTCATCAACTCAGAAACAAGTAATTCCTAAAAAAATATTTATCAAGAGTAATACAATGTAAAAGATGTTACTTTACCATTAAGCAGCCCAAAATTTTTAGATTTGAAGCTCGAAACATACTAAATAACCAGCATATGCTATAAGTTCCCCCTTATTTGGTAAACAGAAAATTTTAAAAAATGAATGTGGAAGTGATTATTTAGCAAATAAATGTATTAGAGTCGCAAATATATATATTCCCTCTTCACTCAGATATCTCTTTTATACTCATTCAAAGACGAATATTCAATGACCCAAAGTATCTATTTTTTAGCAAAGTACTATATACATTTTTATTAAATACTCTGCAATTGCCAGTTTTATTATTGTATTACATGCCTGATAAGTACAATGTATCCGGCACAAAATTTAACTATAATAAAATGAGTTTAATAGGGTGTGTAGTAAGGTGTGGTTTATTTTGCTTTAGTTATATTAACATCCCGTTTATTAAAGCAACATTAGGGTTATTTTCAGACGGACCTCATAATTTTGAACTGCGGTCAGATGACGAGGACGACACCCCTCTCCAAACTTCCACACCACGCCAGCGGGAGGGCTTTTGGCCTCGACGGATTTATCAAACCCGCTTACACGGCGGTTCTTCGGTGGAATCAGGCCTCGAACCATCAACCCTCCGGTTCCGAAGCCGAGATCTTGCGACTTTCTCTGAACGAACGTCGCTGGAAATTTGATCAAAATCTACAAGTAAATTACGATCTTGCCGCCGTGGCCCGGGATGCGTAGTGAGAAACTGATTGAAAAATTAAGCACCTTAGTACCAAAAATTAAGCACCTTTGTATAAGTATATAAACTGCATATTTTCGAAACATAGTATTTTTTTATATGTATATAATAATGCATAGTTTTTACTGAAAAAAAATCTTAAAAATTAATTTAAAATGCTTAATTTTTTTTTTAAATATTTATTTCTGTATCAGAACAACATTTACTATTCTAAAATTATGCCATTCCCGATTTGACAAAAACATAGAAATGATCATTAAAAAAATATTCATACCAAAAAAAATTAAGTCAATTTTTATAAGATTAACAATAAAGATATGTGAGCTTCTTTAGCATTTCTTAAAGTCAAAATAAAATATCAGATAGATACAACATTTCAGAAAACGGTGTCGATGTTGTGGAAGTAGAGCATGACAACAAATTTTGTACTTGATTTTTATATAAGTAACAAGAATTAAGATCAAATATTTTTGGGATGGAAAGAGTAAATTTCTGTGTCTTATTCTATGAAATAATTTTACTTGCAATCTTAAAAGGCAAAGAACTAAAGCATTCCTATGGCTATCATCATACAACAGGCAAAATTGCCATGAAATTGATGGTATAACAATGCAATGTTCTAAATAAGTTTTTTAAAATCATTTTTAATACAAAATAATAGCAACGCTCATAAATGATCAAACTAAAAAGAAATTGTCTCACTGCCTCCTATTACTAAAGCGCAGTGAAAGTATTTTTTAAACGATAAACATTTCTAAAATTTAATGAAAACCTACTATTTTAAACCTATAAGCAAATAGTCTTTTAAAAAATTACAGAAGAAACGTTATATATACTTTTACGAATAAATGAAAATGCTTCAACAAATCGTGGTTTTCATAAATAACGGATAAAATTCATAAAGTAAGAAAAGTTTTGTAATTAAAAGCCAAACGGAAGAAAATCGACGAGAATCTCCCTAAAACTTTCTCACATATTGCCAGGAAATGTCTTACGTAGTTTTGGCATACAAGTCAAGGGATATTAATACTAAGCGTGAATTAAATATTTTTACTGATTCGACAGCATGGTCGTTGGTAGTGTTTGGGGATTAATCTCTGGCATGCGATTGAAAGTATTCGAAAAGCGAATTTTGGTTTTAGACTCATACCCTCCCATAGATTTAAAAAAAAAAAAGCTCCACACAAAACAGCTCTTTTAATCACAAAATTATACACCAAATTTTAGATATTAAAATTTTAACATTTTTAATTGATAGTGTTTATATATTTCTGAAAGTACAGACCGACATACGGTGAACCTCTTTTTGGATTTGGTTAAGAATTTGACAGATGTTTATTAATAGCTATTAAATCACTGTACTAAATTTTAACAATGTAGCTCTCTTCTTGCTTTTATAGTCATCATGCTAACTTATATTCGAACAGTCAGATAGACAAAAAGATTTCCTCTGGACGGACGTCATTGATCAAAATCTACAAGTTTGGTCAAAAGATTTTATATCAAATTTCATCCATCTAGCTCAAAATGTTTTTGTGTTATTTTTATTACAGACAAACATTTGACGAAAATTTATTTTCGAATTTAAAAAAGGTATGAAACGTGGAGATTCATTAAAATCTCGAGCTCCAACTTTTTTACGATTGCAATGTTTTCTCTAAATTTTGCATAAGAGAGAGCAAAAATGCTAATTGAAGCATTTTTTTAAAAAAAAACGTCTTTTTTAAAGCTAGCACGAGACAATATATCGCATTGCTTCAAAATTTAAAACTTGTCAAGAAGAATTTTATTCAATGAACATGCTTAAAAATTTTTAAGTTTAAATAAAAGCAAAGAAAGCATCCCCTTCCCCTTTTACTTCAATTTTACCAGCTGCAGAATAATGCGATTCAACGATTTGAAGGAACAATATCATTTTGAATTACATTATAATAAAAATCTGTGTCCCCCCATGATCTGGGCGTCCCAGATTCGAGTCCTAGATCGGGCATGAGTGTTCTTCGCTTGTGAGGTGTGTAAGAGCCCTACTTGCAAAAAGAGGTTGAGCAAGCGAGTGTGCGAATGTCATCTTCCTATGAGCTTGATGTCAGAATTGTAGGTCTTTATTGTCAGAAACTACTGCACCCCCTTTCCTCTTAACTCGGACACATCACTATAAAAAATCTTTGTTATAAACTGTGTCCAAAACTAATTACTCATAAGTTATTTTTTAAAAATTATATTCAATCAAACAAAATATTTATTATTCGTCATTTATTTTTAACCTTTAAATACGGTATTCAAATAATTTTAATGTGATAATATACTTTGATGTCATGATGAGAGCACATTAAAATTCTATTTCTCAAATTAAACTTCAAATTAAAAGTATGAGAAATTCATTCTTAGTGTGCATCTACTGCCCCATAAATAACTTCCGATATTACATACGCCTAACTTCAATGGCTTTACGCTGGGCATTGCTCAAGACAAGACTTGATATAATAAGAGAGATTGCATTGGGTAAAAAATTTCTATACAATTTATAAAAAGAAGAAAAAAATCATTATAAAATGATAAAATATAAAGCCTAAAAAAATTGCAAATTTTTTTTTATTTCTCAAAAAATATTTAACTATCCAACAGGGTGGGGTTTTTTCCCCCAAACAAATTTGGCAAGATTCGTCCAACGACTAAAAATGTTCAAATGGATGGGTACATGCAAAAAATACTGCAAAAAATATCACGATCATTAAAAATTAGACTTCATCATAACAGATTTCACGCGATTGACTAACATAATTACATATCGCAGTTAACTGCAATTCTATATACTACAGTTGAATGCCTGTAGTAGGTCGTTCAAGCGATCGCTACAAAACGTCATATTAATGAGAATGAAGCCGGCATCCGGGCTTAGGCTAGAGCGTCTTCCCCGTGATCTGGGCGTCCCGGGTTCGAACATGATTGTTTTCCCCTGTGTTCTATCTGTGCGGAGTATGAATGAGCACCCTCGTAAAAAGGGGTTATGCAAGCAAAAATGTATGTGCCATCTTCATTTAAGCTAGAAGTCAAAACTTCTGCCCTCTGGTGCTCAGGGGTCTTTACCTTCAAAAGCTACTACTCCCGCTTTCCGTGTTAACGCGCACACGACATTTTCATCAATGAATTATGATCGAATATGTTGCTTTTAAAAGCGGCTATATCCAAATTCGATATATCATTTTAGCGCATCAAGTTCTTTCTGCTATTATCATATTATATCATTGCATAATCTTCTTTTAGAACACATTAAACTTTAAATATTTACTTACTAGGATTAATTTAAATAAATTCTTCAATATTTAAAACATTAAAAATTGAAATTAGGATGTTTTTCGATTTGCAATAAGTATGAAATAAGTATAGCAAAGAACGCATTTCGAATTGTCCCTTCCAGATAACTAAAGGCAATGCACATTGTTGAAGAAAAGGGTAGCAAAAATAGTCGGGGAAAAAAAGGAACGACAAAAAAAAAAATCATTAAACATAGATATGCTGAAACCCCAGGAATACTTTTGATAGAATACTTCTTCCATTCTATTCGTTTTCTTTTTTGATACATCTAGTAAATAAGCATTTAAGAACACAATTTCGAATTATCATATTCAACAGGTGGGGAAACGAAATAAAAATTTATTCTTCTTTACGAGAAAAGTAAGCACTTTTTAAGGAACTTTTCTTAAAATTAAGTACTTTTATGGTGCTTAAAAATGCTTTTCAAATTTAAGTACTTTTTAAGCACTTTTCATGACGCTACGCACCCTCTTTAATAAACGTCTAATGAGTCTATTTTTACAAAAAGCAGCTAAAGACTGGAATTTTCCTAACAGCTAGCAATGTACGCTGGATACGATTTGGGCGAGGAAAATAACTAAACTGAAGATAATTTGTAAAAATACTTAATTCACACACTCACATCCACAACTAAATTTAAGAGAGCATATAGAGGATAATAATGAAGCTAAAATTATATAGTTGTCAAATACAATACATCAAACTAATATATATTTATGAAATGGTAGTAAAATTTTGAAACCATAATATTAATAAGATACAGTTTTAAATACAAAAACTTGATAATGAATGAATCCATTCAATAATAAAAAGTGAAATTACAACAATATTTGTATATAAAATACATCAATCTTTCTTTACTGTGGGAAAATTCATCTAAATTTTTCACACATATATTGTGAATAATCAATTAGATGTTGTACACACTAAGCTATGCTAAAGCAGAAAGACATGCTGATGAAAGTTTGTCAGAAATATAATTTTTTTAACTCTGAAAACAGATGGTTTAACAAATTTATTTTACTAAAATAATATGATCTTTATTAAGCCTTTTTTTGCTTTTTTTTCTGTTGATGCTTTGGAAAACGTAAACGGTTCCTTCACTTTAGAAATAGCTTTATAAGTTAAATTTGCATAGGCAAAATACTACGAAAAAAATTCGTCAAAAAAATAAATAGCCTTGCAATATTCACAAGACCTCTTTTGCAGCTTGAATGACTAACACTTTTTCTTCCGAATTTTGCATTTCTTTACAAATATTTTTATACATCATATTTCTGACCCAAGTTTGAAACTTTATTTGATAATTGGCAGATTTTCAAACTAACTCCTGACTTTTCAAATTAACACAAAAAAAAGTGATGTGATGATGTTCAGGAAAAAGTTAAAATTGCATTTAGTCCCTTACAAAAAATGCATATTTTAAGATGTTTTCAACATTATTAAATTTAACTCGTCAGCATAAAAATGGATGGAATAATTTTTGTGATACACTTGTTAAATTTTTCTAACTAAGCACTTTTATAATGCTCATTATGGATTTCAATATGCCATACAGCTAGCCAGCAAACTATCTTAAAGCCCAGGAATATCAGATTCTAAGTTTTTGCCATAGTGATATAAAGACAACCGAAATTTTCTACAAAATTAATGCAGTTTATAACATTTTTAAGAGTTTTTTCCCCTTCTTTTTTTTCGGGAGGGGGGGGGGGGGCTGTTTCATAGTTAATCATACCCAACTAGTTGCCTGCACTGGACAGCAATATCCACTTTTCTAAGCATCCCCATATTTTTAAATACTTCAAAGAATTTTCAAGCTTTTTAAAAACTTTTTGAGTGTAATGACAAAAATGATTTGCAATGTAATCAGTTCATGCATCATTTTCATCATAAACAGAATATGTGAAACAAAATAAGGCCTTTTTTTCCTTCTATATTAGTTACATGATCAATCCTTTACATCACAGCTTCTAGCGAATTACGTATATAGTATATTTTGATGGCTTTTTTCATTTTAATTGAAACTAGTTCTTTAAAGAACTCCTATAACTAGGCTTCAGGAAGAGTTCTATTGTACTCCAGAAAGAAAATATAATTAATTTAAATAGCATGTCTTGTTAATTGATTGGGTTTCTAAATACAGAACATAAAAGCTTACATTTACAATATCATTTTTAAAAAATGCATTTTTAATCATGGGGCAAGTAAAGATAAATCATAAAAAGGGGGAAATTTCAAATAATTTTTAGATTGAAACAACATAAAAAGCATATAAACTTATCAAAAACTAATAACAATTCACCATGTCACAATCCAACATACAAATCAAGCAGTCAGGGAAGTTTATTTTCAGTTCAAGAATATATAAGGCCTGTTAATTAAATTTAAAATAAAAGTTTCAGTTGTACTTTTATTTATTTATATTTTTTGAAAAAATACAAAAAGAAAAAAAAATCACAATTTTTATCCATGTCTACTATAAATTCTTAAATTTTTATCTATAAATCTGTACAGATGTAAAAATTTACATTTTAAAACAGCAATAAAAATATTATTTTTTTTATCAAATTTAAAATTATTTCTGTAACAATTATTTGAATTTCAGTACCAAAAGTACTATCTCATAAGGACAGGCACACATCTCTTCTGTCTAATTTTTAACCAGGCCATACTGCCAGCTCTTGTTTCATTTAACATTGATTGATTTCTCAAGAAATAACCAGCTGATGAGATTTTGAATTTCTGTGGTAAAAATGCATTAGATATTTCTAGCATGTAAACACATGATTTTCTTTTAAAAGTGATTGAACAACTTTGACCGTTCCTAATTTGGTTGCATACATTTTCCTCGGACGATTCGGGAAACAGTAATGGCTGATATAGTCTTTGCTCAATAACTTGGGCATTGGAAGGCAATTCATCAGATGAGTAGAAATTTCCAATAGAAGAGTGCAGAGATGTCTGTAATTTCATTGAGTTATTTTGAAGTACTAAATCTTGTGAATGAAGTCTTTCAGTCTTAAATTTTTGTAAGGCCATCCCCGTGCAGTATAAAGCTACAGCAGTTGCCACATATCCCAGAGACCATAATACAGTTGTCTGTAAATAAATAAATATACTGAGTACAAAAGGGAAAAATTTAACACAGCATTTTGATTTAAAAAATAAACTGAGATTCAATTCTGTATTATTCACATTTCTGTACAGAAAACGGCTGATGTAAGGTGTACAAAACTGATGTTACATAGAATATGAAAGCTTTGAAAGGGCCAGTCATACTTTTCTTCTTATCCACTAACAGATGAAAGCAAGATCTTCCCCAAATTTAATATGTTCATTAATATCCAATAATTCAATAAAATACACATAAATGCTATAAAACTTTGTTACCCTTTCTTTTTCTCTATCATTTAAAATTTTACAAAAATACAATAAAAAACTTCACATAATTTTCTTAATTAACACTTTAACCAGTTTAGTGTTAAATTCATTTTTTAAGACCAAGTCTTCCCTTTTAAAGTCAAGCACTAATTCATATACACATCGAACACATTTCAAATGACTGCATAATGAATTTTGCAAAATATTATTAATAATAATAATAAAATAACATCAAGCAAATAAAATTTACTTCTATTAAATAAAAAAATTACACACTGACAGCACAAAAATGAAGATTTGAATTGACGTGTATATGCAATTAATGCTTTTAATTGGTTGAATAAAACTTTTATTCAAATGAATAGAATCAATGCTACTCTAAAAGGTCATTTGAATTAGTTTGGAAAGCATAACCAATGTTAAATTTACTAATGATAAATGCTGATTCAAACAACAAACAGTCAGAACTTATGGAAAAATTCAAACTGAAATCTGAAAAAAATCAATGCAGTGGGTGTATGGTAAGACAGTACAAGATGCTCAATAACAAAGAATGACGCTTCATTTCTACATGAAGACAGAAATAACAAAATACAGCCAAAGCATGCATAAGAATAATACTTAGACAGCACAACAGCAATCATAGTAGCAAACAACTGTAACAGAAAACACAAGAGATAACTCTCCTTTTGATTACTCCTGACCATACAGATCAATGCCCAACCCAATATAGACTGGTTATTCAGTACACCACCCAAAACTACATCAGCTCTGCCTCCCAGTTCTTACAGTTTTTGTAACAGGATAAAGAAGGGATTTATAGTTCCTGTTACAGGGTAGATTTTGCAACAGATCTAGAAAGATAGCATAACTAGAACCCTAAGGCACTATAACAAAATTGAAGTAGATACTAAAATCTTCTCTATTGGAGCCAAAATGGATGTCAATCTTTCACCAAAGCTGTGCATCATTGACCTGGCTTCTGTTCAATAACCATAAGATATATTTGTCACTTAATTTTCCTTATGATGAGACTTACTGCATGGGGAACTATTATGAATTCACAACAATATTTATTCAGATTCAGGAAAGATAAATATATTTATACATTACAAATAAAAAACAAAAGGTTCTGGTTGATTAATAAAAACACTGCATATAAAAACACTTTTGGCTTGCATTAACTTTTGCATTTAGAAATGTTTAAACCGTACAAAGAGGCAACTTCTTTCCAATTTTCAATTTATTGTAACAAAGCAAGTAACAAATTTAAACAAAAATACTTTATAGCATGTGAAATGCATTACTTCTTTCTTTAAGAGAATCCATTCCTACTGATTTTTTAACAGCTTATACTTTTGGTCACAAACATTTTCTTTTCAATAATACATTGTTTAAGTAACAAGCATTTATGAATGTTCCAGTAAGAACCAATTTACAAACTTTCTGTACTATTTAATAACATAAGTAGCTTTAGTATGCCTTCAGTCAATCTCATAGATTGATATATGTCTCCGACCTTTTATTCTCGAGGATAACTGGTGTATGAAAATCTCAATTATTTTATTGATCTTGTTTAAGAACATAGAATCATCATGTTTAGTTGATAACATCAAGATATCCCTCACCTCTCTATTATAGGATGAAACAACCTGTATTACTTATACTCAATAGGTCAGCAAGAGGGGGGGAAAGGCTATATTACTTTGTTTTCTGTTTATTTCATAGTACATGGAATATACATGGAAGTATAGTTGTACATGGAATTTGTATCATTTTCTTTAGATTCCAATTCCACTTCAAATGGAATGTGCTTTATGTAAAAAGGGAAAGCACTAGATCAAATTAATATTCTCAATATTAATAGTAAATCTTAAAAGGGTGTTTATTCATTAAAATCTTTAAGTGCAATGGCTAATCATGTGAAAATAACTTTAAAACTTTTGGGATGCCATACAAAACATTAAGTTGTTCAGTAAAGAAGCAACATAGTGGTAGCCTACTTCACCCTACAGAGCAGAAGAATGGAAATGTATCCTGGATAGGATTTTTTAAAGTTTTAAAATAAATTTATGAACAATTAGAAAATATCACCTATTAATTATTAAATGTCAATCATAGTTACATTATGCTATTATTTTTTTTCTGCAAAAAAAAAAAAAGCGATACTGGAACAACTATTTAATTTTTAAATAGTAATTCAAGTATTATGTGAATATTTTTATTCTTAATTAATAATACTATTTACTACTATAGTTATACTGTTTTAATTCTTAATTATTCTTACTCAATTCTTAAATAGTATTCTTATTAATTATTATTATTATTATTATACTTAATAATTATTATATTTAATTCTTAATTAGTATACTATTTAATTCTTAATTAGTATACTATTTAATTCTTAAAAAATATTACTGATCACTGACAACAATATTGTATTCAGATCAATTATATACAGGGTGTCCCAAATCAAAATTACCATATTTAGAGCTACATACCGCCGTAACTATTCATCCGAAAATTCTGAAATTTTGGGTGCGCCTTAATGAAGGGATAGGAAAGACATATTGCTAAAAAAATAATTAGTTCCAAATATCGCCAATAAAAGGCGTATTATCAACTATTTTATTATAAGAATTACACATTAGCTTGCCAAGTCATGTTCGACATGATGGCCACCATTGTCATCATTGTCAGCTACCCATTGAGCCGTACTTCATCGAGGAACAAACTCCATCAGGTGCAGTGACACGCACTATCACGAAAGAGCGATATGCATCGACGTTGAAGAATGCAGTTGTTTCGGCTCTATAATCATGCAAATGTCTTGACCGAGCGCTTTTTATGCAGGATGATGCGACTCCACACACCGCAAATAGTGTAAAAAATATTCTGAAAACACATTTTACAGAAGAAAGAGTACTAAGCCACCACTTCAATAATGCTTGGCCTGCCCGATCCCCAGATCTTAATCCATGCGATTTTGAGCTCTGGTGATATTTGAAAGATCTTGTTAACCGTGACAACCCGAGAACGTTGCCTGATCTTAAAGCCAGTATTTGCCGCCAAGTTTTCAATATTTCAACGTGAACACTACGCTCTACAGTTGAACATGTCATTTTCAGATTTCAGAGGGTAGCTGACAATGCCATCATATCGAACATAACTTGGATTAATTCCAAGCTAATGTGTAATTCTTATAATAAAATAGTTGATAATATGACCTCTAGTGGCGACATTTATAACTAAACTTTTTTAGCAAAATGTTTTCCCTATCCCTTTATTAAGGCGTACCCAAAATTTCAGAATTTTTGGATGAATAGTTACGGCGGTATGTAGCTCTGAATAGAGTAACTTTAATTTGGGACACCCCGTACTTATTCACATCACAAAAAATTTATTCTGTTTTAATAAATTTTTAATTATGTATAACAGAATGATGACTATCATAAGAACATTGGAAACCAAGTACATTTTGATATCTTGCAGTAATATGAGATATGCATGATTAATAATAGCAACAATTCTTTAAATAATCTATCAATTTTTTTTTTAAAAACCCTTTATTTACATTTAAAAGATATTTATCTGCAAACAGAAAATAAGACATCATATACCTGGCATGTTTTGGATCATCTCATTAAAACTTGATAAATATATCTGACAAGGAACTACTACTACTTATTACTATCTTCATAAAAATTTATTTCTCTGTTATTATTGATCAAATAAGCAAAATTGAACATATGTTTTGTTTTCGGAGGCAGATAAAGAATTCTAAAAACATAACAAGATTGAATAGGTTCAATAACTTAACAACTGCTCTCTACTATCCCATTTCTTATAATCTACCTAAGTATGTAATTGAGAATAAGCTAATCTTCATCGCGTAGGATTAAAAATTATTTTGAAGAACAGTAATTTATCATTCATCAGCATTAAAAGATATACTGGCCGTTGACTAAAAATTAAAGTTTAACTACAATTAAAATATATTATGACTAAAGTTATTTCATGCACAAAATTGCAAACATTTTAAGTAAAAGTATTAGTCAACTGTTTAATTTTAAATAATTTTGATTTTTAATGCAACCAGAATCATAATTTAACCTTCTAATCAATGAACTAGCATGTTAACCAAAATGCAGCTTTTCCACTGAGCAATTATTCCACAAATATAAAGGACATTCTCATGAAATTGTTTTGGCATTCTAACTAGAAAGATCATAAATTTTAAAACTTCATATCAGCTTTATTTGTTCCTTTTTCTCCTTGTTTATTTATTGACTTCTTATAAATTCATAAAGAATAATCAGAAAAAAATTGAAGTGTTCATTATTATTGAAAATATAAATTTGCATGCCTAGAAAGGCTAACTACAATAATTCTAATTGCTGAACAAAAAAATTGTCTATAGTGTTTTTTATTGTATTCTGAATTTTCCCCATTTTATTGCTCTTTTGATTAGCAGACATTTGAATAAGACTTAATGGGAATTAATTAATAAATGAAGCATGTGAGAGGGGAGAGCATCCTTTGATCTGAACGAAAAGCATCTTTGTTCTAAAACGTTCTTGCATGTCTTCCGTAAGTTTATCCTGAAAGCATGTGAAGGACTATTCTTCATGCTATGTAATTTCCCATAGCTCTGAACTTCCACTCTTCATTAAAATGCCGATTGACCCACGATACAAAATAGTAGAACCAACAGGCAAAAATCTCCAAGTAAAATTATAGCTTTCGAAAATATTTCATTTTCACTACTGTAGTCTGCATTTCACTATTAGCAAACAAAGGAAATAACAGCATTTGAAGTTTATTTGTAGTCAAAGTATTCACTTCTGTCTTTCTAGTATTGGTGAAATAACAATTCAATTTCGAGAGAATATCCTCTTAAATATTTGATGTAACTTACAGTCATAGTTTCTGGTGGCAAGGCTACATTTTATTAGAGCAATGTTTCATCGACTAGAAGGTAAGGATCTGATCCTAGTTGCATTTAAAAAATACATTCAAAAATATTTTATATTATATTAATAAAAGTTTTTTTCATAAAATATTAAAAATATTGTGCATAACTTTACAAATTATACTTTAATTATAGATAAAATTAAATGATTAGTCAATTGCTAACATATTCTTTAATGGGGATAAATAACAAATCAGCATTTACAACAAAAATTAAAAATCAATGGGTATTTAAATTCTTTTCTCTAAATCTACAAAACAATTTTTAATCCTATAGACCAGAGGCTCCCAACCTTTTTTGAACTGGTGCTCCCTTTTCTAGTGAATATTTCAATACCGCCCCCCTCCCACTCCCGATAAATAAGAGCGTACATAATGCCTGAGGAAAGCAATAATTAAATAAAAACATTACAAATAGATGGAATATTGTTGGAATTGAAACGCTACTGAATTTCATCTTTATTTAAAAAAGAATAAAAGTTTTAGCTTATCTGTTATAAGCACAGGCAGGGATTTCGATGATACGAAGTAATCCATAATAAACTATTGCTTTCTAAATAAATAAATCGACAGTTTCAGAGAACAATCAAAACGAATACTTAATTATATTAAAAAGTATTTTTATTAAAATTTAAAGACAGCGAATTTCTAACTGAACTGATGAAAACGTTGAATTTGATGCATTTTAAGGAGCTTGTTAACATCAGGCTCGATTTTATTTAAAAAGCAACCGTATGTCTCCGCGTTTAGTTATATGGAGATGATTTCTCTTTCTCTTTATCAATGTTGCCTCAGCACTAAATCCACGTTCTGCTAAATATGAAGATGGAAATGCTGTCAGAAATCGCAGAACAATCAACCATAGTCCTGAATACAGTTGCAAAATCGACTTATGCAGTCAAAATTCTTGATAGACATTCTTGAATTTAATTTTTAATTTCTCATTTGACGTGAGTTCTATTAGTTCTTCTTCTAATTTAGAGGATCCTGCTGTGTTGACATTGGAAAAGGATCCAAAAGTCAGTCTGGTATGTTCATGTGTTAAAATGTCCTGGAATCGTTGAAGTCATTGTAGAGTTGACAGTAAACAAGAAAGTCGCCGTGCTGCAATGATACTACTGACAAACACGGGATGTTATTGAATTCACTTTTGCCTATTTTTCTTTTATATAATAGCAGTTTGGACACGAAAGCAGCAACACTATTTTTAATCTTAATCAAATTTAATTCGTCATCTTGAAATTGACATCATGAAACAATTTAAGCAGGTCTGCTAAGTAAGCAATATCGTTCTTTGATGCGATGAGGTTGTCACGCAATTCCGTGCCTTTATTTCCTAGGAACTCTTTCACAAATTCAAACAGATTCTAAAATCGAGTCAAAGAAGTATCTTTTGAAAGCCAGCGCACCTCTGTCTGAAGCAGCAATCGGTTGAAATCTTCATTTGCAACGCAAAGCTGACTAAATAATCTGTCATTTAACGAGTTGCTTCTGATTTTATTAACTGCTCTTATAACATATTGCAGTGATGTATGGAGGCGTTCACTCAAATTTGTCGCAACCAAATGCTGTCGATGAATTACGCAATGCACAGCAAGCGCGTCAGGAACTTTATTTTTAAAGCATGCTGTGAAGCCTTTGTGACGCCCTGTCATAGCCGGTGTGCCATCCATAGCAACTGACGAAATATTGTTAAAAGGAATTTTTCGTCAAAAAACTTTTTTCAGGGCATCAATTATGATTTTTTCTTTTTGTATCTGCTTGCAAATTGGTAGCGAACAACATATTTCGACATATTTTTTTCATTTTTGACAAACCTGACGCAAGACAATAAAAATGCTTCATTGGTTGGTAAACTGGACTCATCCAACAGAACTGAAACAGTGAAGTCTTATATCGAAATAAGTGAATTTTCGCACACGTGATAGAGTTGAATTAATTATCAGCGTGATTGTTAAGTCTTTTTTAGACAATATATGGTTAATTTTCTCATGCCCCTCCGTACCATATCAATGCCCACTAATTTTCTCTGGGTCTTTTGTCGCCCCCACCTCCTTGAAAGCCTCAAATGCCCACAAGGGTCGTTATCGCCCACGTTGGGAACCTATGCTATAAACTGTAGAGGGCAGCTGATTATTCACAGACTGAGAAACAGTAAAACAGTGAAAAAGATATTAAAATAGAGAGCAGGTGTTAAGTTATTGTACTTAAGATTTTTTATGCATGTAATGTAATGAAGTAACAAATGATTGTCAAGATCCATCTTCATTTTATCGGAAGAATATGTTAATAAGCATGCGCGTAATACAAATGATGCTTCACATTTTCACAATAAAATAATTATAGCTTTTGTAATATGATGCCATCTATTGATGAATTTTGGTATACTTTCTTTATCTGATAAATGTTACATGCCTCATTTGAATCATCTGTAGTAAAAATTTTATCTCGTTTGGACAACAGAGCACATTTTGGAGTCAAATGTATAGAAAAACATTTCTTCCTTAAGCCTTCATATTTGAAAACTTTAAGACCAATTTTTAAAGATATGTGAAACCGTTGAAACACTTTCTATACAAAGTGTAAGAGTAATAATGTATTCCATAGAAATAAAATTAAAATGATCTCTAAATGATATCAACACACTTTCTGTTTAATTTAATTTCCATGTTTACCAATGACATAAATAATTATTCTGATGCTTTTTTTTTTTACAACATAAAACTTTAATTTGAATATATAATTTTTTTTTAAGAAATTGGGGCAGACGTAATTTTCTAAATATAAAATGAATACCTTTACAATTTTATTCAAAAACAATTTGAATAAACTCTGAAATCCAGGATCTCTCATAATAACATTCATATCACTGTATGATGACCAGTTCCGGAGTGATGACTGTTTAATGGCAATTCTAGAAAACAAAAATCAGTGAGTCCTGAAATCCATACTCATTAAATCATACATTATCATGATTAGCATAAAATTAATTTTTTTTAAAAATTAACCATAGATGTTCTTTAGATATAAACCAATATATAATAAAATAATTATATCATATTCTGCGATAAAACAATAAAAAAACAAAATAATATTTAAATGACCAAGTTTTCTTCAATTTTGCAGTACTGATCTAATTATAATATTCGGAAGGTAGCAAGAAGTTTAAGATAATGTTGGGGGGAAGATAAGGGGATTATAAATGCATAGATAATACAAGAGGGCATGAAATTACTTAGAAATAAATGTCTTGATAAAAGGGGTTTGTTTTGAACATTAAAAACTAGATATGGTTTTGGTTTCATCTTTAACAAAAACTGATTATTTAAAACGTGTGTTTAAAGCAAATGAACTGTTGATAAAATAAAATTATTAATTTAATTCTCAAACAACTATATAAGGCTCTGATGCAATCAATACATCAACGAAAATAAACAATATTTTATTACACATATTTATTGAATATTTCAGTCGCGAAATATATTTATAAACCATTATTTAAAACTAAACATCGATTTTTGATTACATAACCTCTATGACTCTTCATGAATTTAATTTTTAATTCAGCAAAACCAAATAATTTATTTAAAATTTGTCCAACAGTCATCATAGTTTCAAACCTACTGTAAGTTAATTTTATGAAGCTTTCAAGAAGTTCTCCTTCAGAAGCTTCTGTAGTATTAGTTTGGGCAATTCATCCTAAATCATTTTGCATAATTTTCCAATCAATTTCTTTCCACTTTGCATCCCTTCCCATTAACTGACTTTGTTAATTGTACAAATTTCTCACAAGTTGGAGACATGAATATTTTCCAACAGCAGACTTAGTACAACTTTTTATAAACCCAGTTTGTAAGCCTCTAGTGACACTCTGAATAACTTTCTATGCTTTCAGTACTTTCTACATGCATAATTTTCCACAAGTCAACTTTGCATAATTTTCTGTATTTCCAGTTCATGTTCTTTTCTATAAACTGAATTTGTAAATCTTTCCATGAGTGAAGACCATTTATATCTTTCCATTTTTGTTTTGTTTTTTAATTTTCTATACTCTCAGGCAAAGAAAATTTCTATAATTCAACATAGCAAGTTTTTCCACGAAGCAATTTTAAAGCCACCCGCAGGATCTTTCTGCAAGAAAACAATGGATATACTTCCCATGAGTCAACTTTTCATAATTATCCAGATCAGTAAGTCATTTTGCATCAAGTTAAGATAAGTTCACTTCGAATATTTTTCAAAAAACGAATGTAAATGTTTTTCGATTCGTCCATTTTATGTTCCTTCCACAGTCAATATAGTGCAAATCCACTAATCGCACTTCTAATTTGTCTAACTTTTCATGTCTCTAGTTTTTTTGACTGAGATTGATCAAAATCAATAATTTTAGTTCGGCGAAATTTGGCTGTGAAAAATAGTATTTTAAATCCATTTCTCTGTATTACATGATATTTTTCAGAATTATGTTTTTACTAAATATATCATTAAATCAACACAACACTGTTGTGTGTGTGTGTAAATAAAATTCATTTTGAACCATTTAACTGTTAAATTGTTTGCATACTTAATTGCAATTTCTATTTGGTGAATCCATCATTGTTTAAATTTGCCTAAAAAAATCAAAAGCATTTGAAATGTTGGTGAATCTCTTAATCTCTGTAATCAAATTATAGATTTCTTGGTTGAAAAGATCCATTAAAAACATCATTTCAATGCATCAGAAAATAATTGTTTATTTAAACATTTTTAATGAAATTAAATAACCATAAGATGCAACAACAACTTCTAACAGAAGAAAATAAATAAGAGAAGATAAACTCACACTCTTTCAACATCATCCAGCCAGCATAAGTACTCTGATTTACTAACAAACACTTTCCATTTCTGAAAGATAAAGGATACATATCCATTCACAAAACTGTGTGAATCAATCTTTTCTAATAAGATAAAATTTAAAAAATAATAAAATTGAGAAAGCATACAAATTATGATTGAATAAAATCTTTACCACACATGATTTCAATAAATATATAACATGGGATTAATTCTAACAAGAAAGTCATCAAAAATATTCTCTCAGGATGGTTGGAAATAACAAATATTATGATTTTAAATCTAATTTTGAATCACAAATGTATAAGAAATTTTAAAGACAAATACAAATTAAGTATAAAGAATGCATTTTTAAACTGATGAACGAAATTTGTAATTACAAAATTTAACACTTCAAGATGAAAAGAGAAACCAATAAAACTCATTACATTTAATGAGTTGCATGAGGTAAATGCATGGAATAAATATTTGACCACAAAAAATCATTCTATTTCATTTATTAAGATTATTTTTCATTTTGTTCTGATGAAAATATGATATGCTCATCATCTTGAGCTGTTTTTCCTCCACTCCCGGGAGGATTCCTGGGATGCAAATTCCCTTTAAAAGACACCAGCAAAATTAAGTCAATTATTCAACCATATAAGAAAAAAAAATGTCACTACAATAGAAAAATGCATTTGCTCATATCAAAATCAAAACTTAATATACAAGAGTAATTCAATAGCACTTCTTAAAGTTCAATGATTACATGGCATATTAAATAAATCTTCAAATGTGAAAGAAGAGCATATGCACCACCTGTAAATTTTACAAGAGTAAGTATTTTCAAACAAATTTCAAAAAGCAATGAAGGTACACAGGATTGTGATTATTTTTCCTATATCTAAACTACTTATATATTGCCGCATTGAAACGAAACGTTGCCGAGTCTGCACAGCTGAATGGTCATGATGCTGGACTCATAGTCAGGAGATCATGTGTTCTATTCCCAGTAGACTTAAAATTTGTTTAAGTATTTTTTCTTCATTTTGTGTTCCAGAAGATACTGGATCTTTCTTTACTTTTCTTACAGTCTCCAAAAAGGTAGTCAGGAACTTTCCCTACTTGTATAAAAGCTGAAGATCTTTCAGTCAGTGTTCTTAGTTCAGAGTTGAATTAATAAATTGATTTAACTCTACTTCCTTGTCTTCTTGAGTTCTATCTACACTGCAATATATTTGATAATCTTGAAATTTATTTTCATTTTAACTCAGAAAACAAATTTCTTAAAACTCGAGTTACAAAATATTTTTCATTTTTTTAACTCGAGGGGGAGTAATAAGAGAGGGGGCATTTATCTATCTTTCTTCCTGAATTATATCCCTATAATAAAGGAATAAAAGCTTCTCATACAATTTAAATAGTTTTTACATGATGTGTATTCCATTGAAAAAATCATCTTTTGATGGCTGAATTTCTTATCTGTAACATAATCCCTATGCACTATCTAAAGATTTTTTGTGAGTCAAATTGCCTGTACATCACATATTGATTAATAACATACAACTCTACCTAAAGCCGGCCATCTCAGGGGTGCGGCGGGTGCTATGCATCATGGCCAAGTGGCAGTGTGGGGGGCATCGTGATTAAGAATTAAAATAATAATGTGAATAAGAATTAAAATAATAAAAATAAAATAATAACATTGTCAACTTTGTCCAGCCCAGTGCGTTGGGAGTACGAAGCACTACCACTACGCCATCTGGCTTCTTTTCATTGAGCAAAAAATTCCTAATTATGAGCAAGAACTGTACATTTTCTCTTCACAAATATATTATGAATCATAATAAGCATATCAGTTCTATTAAACATATTTCCATAAGCTATCTTTTTGCCTCATTATAAAATAATACTAATGATTTTGTTTTTCTTCAGTTATCCCATATTTTTACATCATTGCAACAAACAAAAACAAGGAAACTTTAAACTACAAAAAAAATTATGGGGAAAAGAAACTTATTGTTCAGACATTAATTTCACAAATACTAACAAGCATTTATAGACAAGTGTCATAAAAATGGGATAACTATTTTCTACATAATGATTGCAGAATTAAATGTACAAATATTGCACCTCAAAAGTATCAAAAACAAAATGCATTAAAATAATCACTTTTTGTACTGATGTAAAATGGAAATAATAAGTTATCTGTATCAAAATTTCATGAACTGAATCTTACATCTTTAAAAAAACTGCAATTATATAAATTAATTTCTTTAAGCAACGAAATTTGTAGAAGTTTCACAAAGGGAAACAATGTATATCCAAAAAGGCTTTACTTACAATTGCAGACAAAAAGTCATGCTCAAGACTGTTTAATTCTTTAACATCAAAATTGAGTACTTCAGCCCACATTTGATTAGTGACAATATCTTCTTCATCTTCAAAGAGAAACTTAGATGCAACCAACTGAAATGCACAGAAATAATTCAAGGCTATTAATCAAATACAAAAACTTTAAGAATTAACATTTAAAAAAGGCTCTTAACATACCATTGTAACCACAAAGAGTCCAGGAGGAGAAACATTTTCAAGATATTCACTATTTTTAATCTGCAGTCGTTCCAAATAAATCATGGCAATTATCATAGCACAAGGAGAAATTCTAGCAGCTCTAAAACAGGAAAACTAATTTTATGAAAAACTCAAGGACCATTAAACAAAAAATTACAGATTAAAAATCAAATTACGACAGCAAATTATTATTTCATTTTCTCAATTTGTGAAAAATGAAACAGCTAACTTTTTTTCTTTCATTAAAGATTAAGTAAATTTCTTTTTTTTTTCCCCAAAAAAGTATAATGGTAAGTAATTAGCCCTTTCATCATAATCAGAACAGATGATGTACCAGTAAACTACTAAGATTTCAGGACACACAACCCATCAAACTAATCAACTTCTGCTCTAATTACTTAATTGGCCACTTTATTCCATTGTTTTATCCCTTTATGTTATGGATAATCAGAATACAAATATGAAGTTTACGTTACAAAATAAAATATTTATCTTCTTTTAATGCTTTTGGCAGAATATATTTCATATGATTAACCATAGTGATATCTGCAATGGAAGTATTATGCATTCAACCCAATTCTTACAATTTTCAACCTTCAAAACACAAATGTTTAATCATCTTTAGCCCCCAAGCATTTAGGATATATTTAAAATATGTTTAAAAATGGGTAGAGCAAATTCTTTGGCTTAAAAATACCTAATTGTACACAGAATTATGTTGTTCATCTGACTCCAAAAACTTATTGTTCATACTGAATGTTAATGAATTAAAACAACCCACAGCTTAGAAAGTTAACATTTAACACATTTAAAGCAGAGTTTAAAATTAACTCACTCAGATGTTGTAGCTACATAATCCATGTCCAGTATATCCAATCCATAATTTGGCACTGCTTTTGAAAACAATTCTAGAGCTAATCCTACAAGTGAAATTATTTTTTAAAAAACATTTTTCAAGTAAATGTAATACTTTATACTACAAAAGGAATTGCATAGAAGTTTAACTAACCAGTCAAGGCTAAAGGAGGATGATCAGGCAAGTCGTCTAAGTCATCAAAACTACCAGCATACAATGTCTTTTGGAGGCGTTTCTTCATGAGTATATGATCCGCAAAAACCTAATAACATTAATTCAGAAATCTTAATATGAAATATTTTATATAAAACTATATTTGAAAAAAAAAACTAATTGATAGGAAGTAAATTCATAATAATGCTAATTAATAGGAAGTAAATTCATAATCATTTATCTATTTAAAATTTACCCAGGTCTTGTAGATTTATTCATAAATAAAAAACGCAAATAAATATTAAGCATGATTTTAATATAGAACATGGTTACTAAATCGAATTTCAGCAAAAGTACTATCAACCTCTTAAAATTAATTTTAATTAAAAAAAACAAGATTTTTTTTAAAAAGCTGTAAAGACTTATCATTTCATAACATTAAAAAAACTGAGAGAAATCTATAAAGTCAAAGTAAAACAGAATAAACGAGATTTTTTTATTTTCACACAAGAAGCAAACTTCATCCCTTTTACAGCACAGTAAAAATGAGGAAAGTGAGAACCAAATATTATGAATTCTCCTATAAAATAAAAATCAATATAATACTATTTTTGCACATAGCTGCACAATAAGGAATTGACTCCAAAACAACACAATAAGATATAGTTGTTTAAGTAAAATATCAGTAAAAAAGTACTAACAAATTTTTCCGAAAATGAATAATTGCATTATTAGAAGTCTAATGTACAACAGATAATAGTTCAATCAATTTTTAAGCAGGTGAATTTTAAAGCAAAAATTTCTTTAAGGTAGAGAGCGGTTTTTGTCTAGAAGATATGTTTCAATCTAACCATGTGTTACAACAACTACAGAAGTTCGTTACTTATCTCTTTCGGCCCCCAAAAGGAAAAATGTAACCATATTTCATCTCATGGTAGATCATTTTATGGCAACGGGGCAAAAAAAAAATCGGTTACTACAACAAGACAATGCCTTCACAACACATGCCAGTACACAAGACACCCAGTTGTGGGTCTCCCATTGAAGTCAACCTTTTACATAGGAAAAGAGAACATGCATTATGATTGGTTGGTTGGTTGTGTGGGTTTTAATGGCGCAAAGGCCATACTGCGCCAAACGTATGGTAGATTAACAGGACCAAGGTGCTAAAACATATGGTATTATATAAAAAATATGTTAAAAATTCCTCACAATTATATACATTTCAGGAAAAGACCTACTGAAAATTCTAAAAACAAACAGCATTATGTTACATGTAGATCAAATCTATAATTTTGGGTGGGAAAGGAGCAAGTGAAATATTGTAGACGTAAAACATAATGAAAAAATGCTTAAAACACGGTAAAAATGAGTAAGATTTTACAATTCACGAATTTAGATTTCATTCATTTAAAATTTATTTCAATTTAGATTTTAAATTCATTTCAATTTAGATTAAAAGCTATACAAATAAGAAAAGAAAACCTGACAATGGTCAGAAAAATGGTTGCATGAATGCTACGTATTTTTATATTTCGTATAAATTGTGTATTTTCTTTTTGAGGCTGGATTAAAGGTACAGAATTAACTTCTGTTGATTCTTCCAAATCCTCTGACATATTATATTCTAAAATGTCACAATCCGATGCAGTAGAAGGGCTCATTTCAGAATCTGCATCTGATTCTGAAGACTGTAAAACATTTTGTTTGCCTGGGTCGAAAATACGTGTATATTGTGGTATATATTCTACAATAGGAGTTTTAATAGATGCTGCCTTCGTAGTTTTTAATGTCGAAATATTATGTTCAACAGGAGTAGAGACTAAACAAGATTGATTTGCATAAAACTTCGAAATTCTTTCTGCCTTAGATACATTAGCTTTTACAGGCGACTCTTTTTTAAGCTTTTTTCGGTGTGTAACCAATTGATAACCAGTTAAATCAGAATCAAGAGCTTCTACAGAAACTGGCGCACAGCTTATAGTGGAAGAATTCTGCACCGATGCTGCTACAGAGTTTGAAGGCTGTAAGCCGGTACCAGTTGAAAGATCGGCAAGATCCCACTGTGTGGATATTGTAACGGAAGATTTCTTAAGCGCTGAAGCGTAACTATTTCCAGCTTTGGGTGTTTTTAATTTTACTAGTTTTCTGGTTTCAGTATAGGATATGTTATTTTTTACTTTTGTCGATATAATTTCCTTTTCCTGCTTCCAGGCAAAACAGTTTCTGGAGAATGATGTGTGTTCTCCTTTACAATTGACACATTTTTCTTTAGCAGTGCAATCAGTACTGTAATGGCCAACTTCCGCACATCGGGCGCATGTCAGTGTCCCGCGACAGGAGGGTTTAGAGTGCCCGAATCGTTGGCATTGGAAGCATCTCAATGGGTTTGGTATATATATTCTGACAGACAGTCTCATATATCCTGCTTTGATGTATTCAGGTAATTTGGAATTGTTAAAAGTTAAAACGAGGTGTTTTGTATTTACAAGTTGTCCATCCCTTCGTATTGCAATACGTCGGACATGGACAACTCCCTGACTTTTCAGTTTTTCAGTGATTTCATCAATGGGAACGTTAAACAACTCCCCACAGGATATAACTCCCTTGGCTGAGTTTAAGGATGGATGAGAAGTGACAGAAATGGGTATATTTGACAAAGATTTTAAATTTATAATTTGTTTAGCTTGTTTCGATGATCCAACTTCGACCAGAAGGTCCCCAGATTTCAGTTTCTTAATGGATTTTACCTCTCCTATAGTTCCAGAAATATCCTTTTCCACAAGAAAAGGAGACACACCATGAAAAGTTTCTTTAGAATCAGAGTTCCTGTGAATTATAAAAAACGTTGGAAAGTTATTTTTAGAAATCGATACAATAGGTTGCCCACTGAAGGGAGCCCGCTTGGATTTTCCCATGCGACATTGACAGAAATTCAGGCCCGACGGCACCGCCCACCACGGAGTCCAACAAGGGAAGGCAGCCACCGGCTCTGGCCATTGCCAGCCTCGGCGCTTGCCTTGATGCTAGCCAGTACCTATACGCTCGAAGTTACCCCCGGGGACAGTGACCACCCTTAACGCCAAGCCCAAGGAGTAACCCCTTTGCTTGATTCCTAGCAGACTAACCACTCTGGTGACTAGCTACCAGCCGAATCGATGCAGTGGGGACCGACAGTACACCACCCGTCTAATGGGTTGCCACGCACGGCAAACACGTGGGGGTAATTGCTGTCCATGAGAAGCAGGGAGCAAACAGAGTGGCGACAGCTTCTCATGGAGAGCTCCCTCTCCTACCTTCGAGGGAAAGAAAAACGACAGCCAAAAGCAGAAGGTGGAGGTGAGATTAAACTGAAAGGAGGTAAAAGATCCCTGGGTACCTCGGGATCGGGACACCCGTACTCACCTAAAGAAGGTGAGCCCCTGAGGGGAACATGCATTATGGATCAGTCTGCAATTGGTTTTGTACTCTTCACAGACAAGTCCAGGTTCACATGGAAGAGTGATCCAGAACATCAGCTATCTGCAGAGAACAACACACCAAATGCAACAAATCCAATATTGTTGAAAACCATAGTTACAGAGATAGTGGAAGAATGACTTGGACATCGATACTACTCAGTGGTCACACTGACTATCAAGTGTTTCATAGAAGAATTTTGAACGATGTGAGACATCGAGATGAGATCCTTGTTTCATATATCAGCCCAAATGCCGCTGCTGTTGGTAATATTTTTTTTTAGATGAGCGACAATATAAGACCGCATCGAGCCCGGTTTATTGACCTTCCAGCGGGCGGGCGTATGTGAGAGATACACTAAAGATGAATTTCGTTTTATACCTTTAATGTGTTTGCACTGGGAACGCCTGTCCTTGGCTATTTGCCCCCTACCTTTGACCTACTTTCAGTTGTCGTTAAAAGTTTGTGGCGTTAATAGGTCTCTGCTAATCAGATATTTATATTTTAGAGATACGCGCGACCGTTCGTGTAGGTTTTTGTTACATCTGATTTTGTATGATTTTACAAATATTGTAACTGTATTGTTTTAGACTGGTGACAGCTGGCAAATGCACTTACGAAAGAAAATATTGAAAAAAAGCACCCACGTCTCTACAAAGTGAGCTTAAATTAAAGGTGCTAAAGAGAAAAGCCGAACTAGGTATTGAATAAGTGGAAGATGTGACGTCAGGGAAAAAAAGATGCAAATCCTGATAAAAAATAAAAGCGAACTAGAATCACGAGGTTCAGTTGGGAGATTTGCCAGAAATTTATATGTTTGGAGCAAACTTAACACATTTGCTCGAATTGCAACGCTTCAATGAACTAACAATGAAACTATTTTCTTCCTCTTCATATCTAAATGTCAATTACTTTTTCCTTTTTATACCTAAATTCTGTATTATTTTTTGCACTTCTATATTTTATATGCAAATATTTCTGTCAAAATATCGGCAATATCAATTATATTATTTTATTTTTATATCAATTCAGTTGACCGTGTATTATACCGATATTGCAACCTATGTTTATATTGTTCCTGCTTCTTTTTAAGTAAAAAATGTTTAAAGTAATTGTAGTTATTAATCCTAAGCTATTTACAATATAATTTTATTAGTTACACTTTCGAAAATTTGCATTTTACTATAGCGTATGTGGGAAATACACACGACCTTTCATGTTGGTATGACAGCTGCGCCCGCTGGAAGGTTAAGGATTATCTTGATGGCCACGGTATGGAGTGAACAGGCGCATATGTATACTGGTGGATTTTTATATACTTATTACATAGATGTTACATCTGTAACAAGTTAAAAAAAATTATAGTTTTGATAATGGAGCTCGACAGATGGGGCCATTTAAAACAGTGCCATCTGCTGAAGGTAAAAGCAACAACGCTATACTAATTCTTTTTAAAATCCATTTTATTGTTTCCGACTGCATTGTTGAATTGGATTTTCACAAATTTCTAATTACTTTCATTTTGATTTAATTATTTCTTGTGATATTTCGTTGGAAATGAGCTGTGTATTTCACTAAAGCGTTCATTTCTTGCGATCAGCTGAATAATAAAAGAAAGAATTGCTAGATGCATATTATATATATATATATATATATATATATATATATATATATCCGCTTCTCCCTCATTTCTTACAAAGTTATGAGAGGAA
Organism: Argiope trifasciata; assembly: GCA_026543055.1. Classification (NCBI taxonomy): domain Eukaryota; kingdom Metazoa; phylum Arthropoda; class Arachnida; order Araneae; family Araneidae; genus Argiope; species Argiope trifasciata. The sequence continues at coordinate 2,745,229 of JAPMOQ010019132.1, forward strand.
TAAAAATAACACGACTAAAGATATTTTCCTTCAAATACGGAAGAGAAACTCAAGTTTGAACATGGATTTCACAGCAGAAATCTACAACGAAGCAGTGGTAATGATTGAAGATTTGTGCTTAGAAATCTGCAGAATAAATCTCTACTGCTTTGTAAGATTTAAAAATGTATCGTGAATAAAATTACAACACCGGCGATCTTTTGTCGAATGTGCAACCAAATATTTATTAGTAAATGCTTCAAGCATAAAATCCATTTACAATCAAATAATACAAATTCTCAATAAAGGGACTGTAGAAATCTTAAATGCGCCAGAAGGAATTGGTAAAAAATTCTTAATTAGACTGGTTTTATCAACAATTCCATTCCAAAATGATATACCCAATGTCTTGCGTCTGGAATATCTACGACATTGCTACCAAAAAGTCAAAGAAATGTTCCTCTTACATGCGCCAGGAGGATCTGGTAAAACATTACATTCCTAATTAGATTGATTCTGGCAGCAATTCCAATCCAAAAAATTTCGACTTAACTCTTGGATCCGGAATATTTGCGACATTGCTACCAGAATGTAGGAAGGACTGCCAGTTGTAAGAACTGCTCATTCCGCTTTGAAATTGCTACTTAACATGTAAACTTCCAAATACAACATTTCCAAAGCATCTAATGAGGAGGAAATTTTGCAGAAATTCTAACTAATTTTTTCGTATAAATAAACAAGGGCGCCTAAAAATTATCTCGAGACTCTTCATCGATCATTGCAAGATCTGCATAGAAACATCAAACCATTTAGGAACGCATTCATATTGCTTACAACAGATTGCTGGCGAATATTGCCAGTAATTCTTTTTTGACACTAGCAGATAAATTAAATGCTTGCCTGAAACACTGTATTTTATGACGACACGTAAAGACAATGCAATTAAATACAAATATACATGCCCAGCTCAAAACGATTGATTAGCTGAGATATTCTTAAATCAACAACTAGAAATTGGAAACAGAATGGTGCTAGTTCATCTGATTTCAGAACGATTTTCATTCTCATATAACTTCTGAATTTTAATAAAATCAAAAGAATTGGTTGAAAAAGTATTTCCCAATATTCAAATCTTTAACATGAATCAAAATTGGATGTGTTACGACTTATTTTTGCACCTTAAGAATAAAGAAGTGTATGAGCTGAACAATACTATTTAGTTTAACATTCAAATCGAGGCAGTTACACACAAGCCCATCGATACTATTGTGGAAAAAGCAGATGAAATGATTAATTATCCAACAGAATTTTTGGATTAATTTTGTCTGTCAGAGATACCATTGCAAGTATTGCAACTGAAAATCGGCGTGCCAATTCTGCTAAGAAAAATCAATCAACCAAAGCTTTGCATCAGCAGTAGCTTGCAGCAAAAAAATTAATGAGCGACGACGTAGAAGCAACGATCTTGACAAGGTCTTTCAATGACGAAGATATCCCCATTCTTCTCATTCCAATGTTTCCAACAAATAAGCTATTTCAATTTAAAAGATTACTACTCCCAATTCGAATGGTATTTGTAATCACCATCAACAAAACTCTGGGCTAATCTGTAGAATTTTGAGCATCAGATCTAGACATGGATTATTTTCACTTAAGTGTTTTATAGACGGCAAGTCAAACAAATTTCTATATCTATAAGAGTGAGGGCAAACTAGTATTATAAAATTTAATCATATATCAAACATATACTTTCTCTTTTCTTTCTTTTCCATTTTACAAGACTGAGCCACAACAACGTAAGGCCGTGTAGAAGTAGTAACTTATTATATATATAGGTATTTTTATGTACATAAGTTAGCAATTTCATTTTTTTTTCAATTTGTGATACATTTAACAAGCTTGTTTCCAATTACACTGAGAGAAACTGAAGTGAAAAAAGACAGATATCATCATAGCTTACTATTCCGACCTGCTTTAACGCGCACAGTAAAATCTGAATGGCCTGGCATCCCAAAAGTACTGAGGGGAACTGAGGTTGACTCACAAGAACTGTCAACCTTTCCCGCAGAAGGCACATTTCACCATCGGTAGTGTGCAGACAACGTAAATTTGTGTACCCACCGTGCAGCTAGAACCAACCACCCTATCGGAAGTTTTTCATCTCCATACTTCAGGAGCCCATTGGGGGTTAGAAAGGAAAGGTACTAATGTTTTCAATTAATTTTCTTTAATTTCTACACAAAATTATTTCTATCATAAAAGAGAATAAATAAAATTATCTCATTTCAAATTAAAGTTGCAATATTGTTATTATAATAAAACATAAATTAAAATCGTATGTCTTTGAACCAGAAAAAAAACTAAATATTTCATGTAATAAAAAGGAAATAATGTTAGTCACAATAAGAGATAGAATTCTGATTTACAAAAATTAAAATTTCTCTCTAGAATTACTATAAATTGAGAAAGAACTAAAAAGATTTATAAAGTTTATCAATTCCATAATTAATCTAAGTATCATTTTATAATTTATGACCACATTAAAATAAATTCAACTAATACAATTTCTTATAATACACTTTTATTGGCATACTAGGCAACAGCATTTTTTCTCTCTATACTTTCTAACTGCAGATCTCAAATTAATTTAATTCAACCTTCTTACCAAAGGATACATAATAATTTAAATGAAGCAATAGATTATCTGATAATTTGCTGAAAATATTAAAATATTGTGCTGTCAAGAGCACATAATACAATTTTAAAACCTAGCATATTAGGAAATGAATAATAATCAATTCTAAAGTTTCATCCTTACCAACAAGAAACAAGTTAAATAAAGGTGTTTAAATAATACAGTCAGTTGAACATTCACATCATTAAATAATGATTGTAATTTATTACATTTTAAGAATGGAGTGCAAAACTTTCCTCTATAAAAATAAATATATTCAAGTCCCCAGTATTTTGAAATTTTTATTAACCACATTTGAAAATGTTTCAAATTTCTGGCACATATTTCAAGAATTAATTAACAAAACAAGGAAATTATTATAAAAAATTTACAACTACTGGTATTAATTTTGGATCAATTAAAGAAATATTTAATTTTCAGAAATGTAATAACCAAAAGAATAAGCAAACAATATGCAGCTTTCCAAAAATGTTTAGTATTCAATCCATTTTTCAATTCTGAAGTAAATGCAACTCTCCTATCCTAATATTTTGCCAATTCTGTCATTTTACAGCAATATTAAGTAAACAGATTTCAGGAATAAAGAAAAAAATATTTATTTTCTATTGTAATAATTTTAAAATGATCGCTCTTTTCTTGCTTGCTAGCAGTTGATGTAAACTTTGGCTTCTCTCTTACAGCCTATATTAAGTTTTAAGTTTGAGATGTTAACACAAACAATAAATATGTACTGTGATATAATGCAATAAATATGCACTGCACAAACCTATCAGTGAAACAAAGTGTGCAGTGAGAAGCTACTGTAAAAATTAAATACTTTTAAGCATTTTTTAGGCACCTTAGCCAAAAAATACAAGGACTTTTGCATGTGGATGCATATGTAAATCTGCATTTTTTCTCGGCAAAGGATGATTTCTATTTAATAACAACGTATTCGTTCTGCTGAATTCTTATTTTCCTTTGATCAGGCCAATCTGTATATTCTTCTTAAACAACACAGAAGGGATTAAACATATACTTATCAAGCTCAATCATTTTAAATTAAATGAATTCTTCAACATCTAAAACATTAAAAATTGAATTTCAAATCTTTTTTGAATGGCAACAAGTATGGTACAGTTTCATAATGCCACTTTCAGGTCACTACTCCATGCACAGAAAGATAGAACGGGCTTATTAAACCTCTCTGGACCTATTTCATCTTTGAATTCCTTCTCCAAATTCTTTCCTTTTTGCGGGTTTACTTTCTTGATACACAGGTAACAATCGTTTATGATAATGTTTTTGAATACTATTCTACCTGTGGGTAAACAAAACTTTTTTCACACTTCTCCAAAAAATTACACACCTTTATTTTAAAATCAAGCACTTTTAAGGTGCTTAAAAATAGTTTTCAAATTTAAGCACTTTTCATGACACAACACACCCTGTCAAAAAATGAGGAGAAATCAATCGTCTTTTCTTTTTTCAAACCTAATCAACAAACAATTAGCACACTTCAGAAATATTCTTTAAGGAACTTTGCGCCTATCATTCCAATAAAAATTGTCATATGTATTATAAGCAAATAGTTTAAAATATTAATCGATACAATCCTTCTTGTAGAATGTGTAACATCAGACTGGACAGCAACAATATAAAAAAGAGTGCAATCTTTAAAGTATAAGATTAGAAATTTCAATCAAAACCTTAAACATGGTTCTGTAAGTTACTTTAAAACTGTTTTTAGACACTTGTAGCTCCCCACTAAATCCCTGTTACGATTATATTAGATATATATAAAACTTGAGATACAATTTCATTTGTAAGATTAATGTCCTATTTTACAGTTATGGGATTCATTCCGAGACAGATCTCATGAGTCTGAACAGCAGTTCTAAAAGATAGATGACACCAATGCAAATAACACAATCTTTAGATAACATGAAAATTTTTGCTTCCTCCAATAACTGATTCAAAAAGCAAGCAAATAAAAAAAATAATAAAAAAAATAAACCTGACATTACAAATTTTGAGTTTAGTTATATAAATGCTCCCTTTTGAAGCAATCCATTTAAGAATGGACTGCATAATTTTAAACTGTGTTCAAATAACAAGCACAACATGCTCATTTACAATACCTCCTGTTCTAAATATTTCCTAGTGTGATGGTAGGACACTTGACCCTCAACATCTGATTTAATTTGCATCAAACTCACATACATACTGAATCTTGTTAGAATTAAGTTATGAATCTGAAATCCCTACTTTCGCAGTCAAAATTTTAGTATTAGGTCTTCCTTGGCTCTGAATAAGATACCAAATCCATGATTCTCTGATCCTTAGCTCTACCAACAGGCCATTAGGTTACCAAAACTTCACTCATACATCTTAAAAAGCTACTAATATGCTTATTTAAAGTAGTGGCTCTTGGAAGCCTTAGGTTCAAAAGTTGCTGTTCTTATAGGCAAACAATAGCAAACAGTTTTTAAAAATTAAATGAGCATAACTGTTTTTTTTTTACCTTTATGTTATCGAATCTCTTCCAATAAATTCAATTGTCATCATCTATTCTGGTATCTTTAATCAAATAGTACATCAGTTAGCATTTTCTGAAGTTCATACTCTTGATCATATTTATCTGAGAAGTCTTGGAAATTGTTTTATTAATATCTCTTATTTTTCTATTATTATTATTTCTATTATTCTTTTTAATTCAAAATCAAATAGATTTCATCATCTAATTAAGTTCAAAGCACTGTACTATCCCAATTAATACAAGATATTATACAACATCACCATGATGTTGTTCGATATTCTGAATCCTGTAGAATATCATAATATTGTAATAATGTTAGGCATTTTATGTTAAAAAGGATCAGTTGCGAGATGTCTGCTCTTTCAATTATGCAACACCTAATTGAGGGAGACAGATAACTAAAAACTCAGGGATAAAAGAGCATTGAAAATTTTCAAAAAGAAAAGGCAATCAATATTTCATATTGCGGTTTTCTTTCAATGTTAGGAAAACAAAGTGCAGATCTGCTCACTTATTCAACAAGTTTCTTGATTGACATAACTATGCCAGCTGTGGCTTCCAGCCAATTTGGGCGTTCTCAAGGATTTTCATATTAAAATTTAAAAATTACTGTTTTCTAATCTTTTAAATTGTTTCGCAACAGCTTCTAGCTTTGTATCTTCTCAGCTTGCAATTTGGGGATACAAGAGACATATGTCGGCGATTTTCAAAACTACACCAACAAGTAGGCAATTCTACATTTTCACTAGAAAATCCATAATACTTTCGCTAATGTACATTATGATTAATCTTTCAAATCAATCTTCACAGTTAGCTTTGAAGTTTTACATCTTCAGTCACCAGGATGTATACATATATATATACAGTGGCTCAAAAAGTGCGAGTACACCTTACTTTTAATCCAACTTTATAAATATAAATATAAATAACACATTACCAAAAAGTGCAAACATGTTTTTACTTTTACACATAAAAAATGGCTTAATTTAAAGTAAAAATAAAGAAAAATCTAGGAATAATTTTTAAATTGAAAAATCTTAGAAAGCATTTTAAATAAGCCTGAACAAAATTTTGCCTCAAAAAAAATTGAGAGTACACCAATGAAATTTTTGCAATATTTCACATAAAAAGAAAAATGTAAGTATTTAGTTTCATGCATTTTGGCTCTTATGATGGTCTCTAAATGTCATGGTATTGATTCAACCAATTTTGGGTGGTATCTAAAGATATTTTACACCGTTTTTCTTTCAACACTTGTTTTAAACGTATTTTGTTTTTATTTCTGTATTTTTGAACCACTTTTTTGAATAGAGTCTAAGAATATTCAATGGTATTGATGTACGGTACTATGTATGTGTATGTAACTACAATGAAAAAGACACCATATTTTGACGTCACGTGCATTCTGTTTGGAGTTGTCTTACTGAAAAGGAATTTTCATCGAAACTTAAATTTTTAACACTTTCCTTCAGGTTGCTGCGAGTATAAGGTTCATCCAACTTGCAGCAGGAACTTTTGAAATTGTAGGTAAAAGTGTAAGTATTTAAAAACTGTGTGAAATGCTTTTACCCAACCGGGATATAAAAGTCGCATTGTTAGAGAAACATCGTTCATCAACTTGCAAATTCAGAAGAAATTTGAAGTATGCAAAAACTCATCAATTGAAGACCAATAACTTGTTGATAAAAATATATATTTATTAATGAAAGAAAACTCAACATTTTTGACAGTTACAGCCATCATAATTTATGGAGAAAGCATAATACTGCTTTGGATCCAAAAAATTTACGTCCTATAGTTAAACATGGTAGTGACTCCATCGTGATTTAAGGTTGCATGGCTTCATTCTGAGCAAGGAATTAAAGACTTATGGATGGCATTATAAACTATATGGTTTACTTGAATATACTTTGCAGCAATCTTAAGGAAAGTGTTAAAAATTTGGGTTAAGATGTAAATTTCATTCTCCAGTAGGAAGACGACCCCAAACAGAATGCACATAACGTCAAAATGTGGTGTCTTTTTCGTTGCAAACATTAGTTACACTAACTACCACAGTACCAGTCATCAATACCATTGAATATTCATGGGCTATACTCGAAAAAATGGTTCAAAAATACAATAATAAAAACAAAATCCATTTTATGTAAAATATTGTAAAAATTTCATAGGTGTACTCTCAATTTTTTGAGATAAAAATTTCATTCATGTTTATTAAAAAGGCTTCTAAAATTTTTCAATCAAAATTTTTTTTGTAGACTTTTTTTTATATTTTTACTCTAAATTGAAACATCTGTTTTTGTAAAAATTAAAAAAAATGCTTGCACTTCTTGGTAATGTGTCATTTATATTAAAAGTCGGATTTATCAATTAAAAGTAAGGTGTACTCACAATTTTTTTGTGCCACTGTACATATATATATAAAAGATAAATTAATCGGGAAAGAATTTTTTTAAATGTATAATTCAAGCAAGAAAATCTAAGTATTCTCAAAGAAATAATTTCAAATAATTTTTTGATTGAAGAATTTTTAAATAATTTTAATCATAAAAACAATTTTATTTTAAATCTTTGAAAAGTGTGTAAAACTTTTTCCGAAATTCAAACAATTAAACGACTATAATAATTCAAAACATTATTTCGGCAAAAAAAAATCATTTAAGTAAGTATATGATGAAATATATCATAAGTTCAATGCAAAACTATATTATTATATTTAATAAATATAAGAAATTATCAATTTAGACATGTAATCATAATATGGCAAACAATAATAATGAATAATACGAAAATAAATATTACCTCTTCCAATCCATCAAAGTCATACATTTCTTCGAAATTTTCGCAGTCGTCATTAAAGTGTTCATTGGGTGAATCTTTGAGATCTGTGCACAAACAACTTTTCGATAATAAATTTGTGACATTAGATATCGAAGTATAATTATGAGCCCACATGTTTACTATATAGTCAAACACCAGGATCACAGAGCCACTCCGTTCTACACCTACACGCAAGTTCCGGAGTACGAAGTTAGCAATGTAATTTGAAAACAAGAAAATTTCCAAAAAGGGAGTAACGATTACGATTAACAATTTAGAACCTTTATCGAAGATGCAATCGATATGTTTTTGTAACTGCAAGTTGATAAATTGAAAATAATATAGGTCAATTTCATCGGACATTATTCGTAATTCGTAATCTATATTCGAAGCATACTGTCAGTATTTGGTTGTGCCTGTCGATACTGCTACGTTCAGTGGTGGCGGGGTGGTCGGCTGTATGCAAGTATTTGGTTATGCGTATAACCCTGGCGCTAACTAAAAGTGAAGAGGATCTTCGAATCCATTGCTTTAATTTTTCCCAAAGCAAAACCTTGAATTTCAAAGAGGATTTTTTAACAATTGATACAAATTAAATTATTTTATGTAGAAAAAAAATGTAAGCATTTATTAGAAGAATCGTGCAATCATTAGAGGTAAAGCCGATAAGTATTGAGGGAAAAAAGCAATAAACCATTACTTAATTATTTAATGGTGAACTTCTATTCTAAACACTTATTCAATATTAGAAATTTCCTGATATCGTTGTATTTGATTACTAATCTCGGAGCCCATTCATAATGTGCAAAGAACATCTCACACAGAAAAGTGAAGCATTTTCTGGTGTAATATCCATTGAAAGCATAGCAGCAAAACTTCTGCAAAAGACCAATGTTTTACTTGTATCTAAAATATTTTTCTTGAAAGTAAATTTCTTAATATCCGCCTTAAAACATGTAAATTCTTTATTTCAGATAATTATCTGTGACAAATTTTTATCTTTTTCATAACTTTCTTGTTTTAAACACTGGAATTTATTTCAGAAACTGTAAATATACTCTTATGTATACATTTATATAGGTTTTTACCCTACTGTGGATGGTCGCCAAGCAGTAAATAATGTAAGCAATTGTGAGGGATAGAGGAAAGAGGTGTATTTCTTTTGGCGCCAAAAGCATCGGTTAGAAGTATCGTTATCATTTGAAGAATCGTCGGTTAGATGTCTTATTTTGCCTTGTACAGTGTAAATGTGATGGACCAACTAAATTATATCAGGATTTTTGAGTAAATTAATTTCACTTTTATAGTCAGTTATTAATAGATGCCGGCTAAATAATTTTTAGCAATGTTTTAATTTATTAAAATTCTTTGGAAACACCTATTTTTATATAAATTGCAATAAAGGATGGATATAAAAATATTTTTATATCCATCCTTTCCACTTTGATTAAAATTTAACTGTACGGGTAATGATAGAAAATTAAAGAGAGGAATAGTGCAATGAATACAACGGCTTATGACCTACGAAATAAAATAAGTAAATTATATGACTATCAAAATTCGAAGCTTAAAAATATTTTGCTGAAAAACCTTTCATGACAAGTTACTTAATATATTAACTGAACATTTTGGCGAGCATTAATACTATCGAACCGGCTGGTCGTCAAAGGCGGCTAGTACCTAATAAAAAGTGAATATTTGTATTTGCGAGGAAAATAAAATAAATTTTAAGAAGTGAGGAGGGGGAAAGGAGAAAAATGTAATTGACAGAAGTTCTGGAAAAACGTTTCGCTCATGGTAAGGAGAGATGATATGACGGGTTGTATTGTGGAGTCGCGCCAATGGGGAGATTGAATTCCGACAGGGAACCTTACTCCCGATCGAACGAACCCCCGACCTTACGACTTGCAGGAACGTAACATATCTGCTAGACAAAAGGGATCACCAAAGTTTAATGGCTGTTACTGGCTTATTAAGATCCCACCACAATAATACTATCCCAGCAGAGAGTCTGCGATGAGACGAACAATTTTTTAGCGCCAAGTGTTATGGCGAGCGAAGAGCATGTTTTCATAGCGCCAAATGTTATGGGAAGCTAAGAACGTATTTTGATAGCGCCAAGCGTTATGGAGAGCGATGGACGTGGTCATTGCCCGTGGTCATCAATGTGGGGATTTATATTGTGCAGTCGCACCAATGGGGAGACTGAATTCCACCGCCAAGGATCAAACTCGTGATCTTACGATTTGCAGGAAAGTAACATATCCGCTAGACAAAAGTGATCATTAAACTCGTGATCTTACGATTTGCAGGAACGTAACATATCCGCTAGACAAAAGTGATCACCAAAATTTAGTGCCTGTTACTGGCTTATTAAGATACCACCCCAATGATATGTTAATTAAACACCTTGCATTTTTTTTTATCAAAATGGGGCTCATGGCACAAAAATAGACTCAACATGGTTCAAAAATAGGTCAAACAATTGGAAGAAATTCAAATAATTTTAAAAGATAGTGTGCATATTTTTGCTTTTATTCTAAATATTAAAAATATCCGAAGAAAGCAATTTAATCTTAACACAGGCAGAAATGCGTTACTGATATACGTAATCATGCAGTAAACTAGTTCTAGCATTTCGATATAACCGACCAAATTTTGTTTACATTAATTTTGAATGATAAAAATGGAGAGAAAATTCGCATGTCGATGGAACTGATGTCACTATGAAGCTAACTTTCGTTTAAAAATTAATTTTAAGTTAATATAAACATATTTTTGATGTGGCGATTGATTCAAAAATAGAAAGTTTAGAGACAGAAATTTGCTCAAAGCAGAAAAAGGATCATTTGCAAATATTTGTCTAATTGTACATCCTCCATTTATTAAAAGAACGGATAAGAAGTTATAGTCACAATTAAATAATTTTATTCCAGATAAATTTGCTTGGGTTATCAAACTGCGTCTACGCAGCTCTTGATTTTGAAAATTGAGTTTAAAAAAAAAACAACTAAATTTTAAGAAAATTATTCATTGGTGATCATCATAATGATCGATGGCTGGAAGTGAGATCACAGGCGTCACTCAATGGCAGGAAGTCATATACCTAACCACAGTCTTTGCCCTCCTGGAATCGGCCGGTCCTCCAGACGACACTGCAATGCAAACAAAACAACAAAAAGAGAAAGAAACACAGTAGGAAACAGAAATTACAAAGTTCTAAGAAAGCAAAAAGTTCATGATATTAGAGTTCTGACATTGTGTTCCAGGGTTTCAAATATTCAGCTCGTAAAGTTGGGTCCTTCCAGGTTTCCTTATTAGATAAAGTTGTAGGTACTTCCTACTTTTGCTCTAGTGATACCGCAGGGTCCTAGATACTTCGGTTTAAGTTTATATTTTTACTATACGCCTATATTTTAAAATACTTCTAACGCCTTCAAAATAATAACAAAACTTAAATAATAACTAAAGGATTTTATTTATTTATTTAATTACTTTGCCTCAAAATTCATAACATGAATACGTTGGTAGATCAAGACTGTTTGTTAAAATTTAATTTTTGATGCAAGAATGTTTCAATTTTCTTTTTCTTTTTTTCCCCCTTAAATACTGTATAAAGTCTTGCAAGGAATTTCGTGTTTTAATTTAATTATTTGCATTTAAATTAGTTTAATTTTTTGTGTTTTATTTAATTCGCTGTCATATAAATTTATATAACAGTTTCTGAATTAAAAAATGTAATTTATATAAAAGCCGCATTGTTAAATTCGTTTTCGTAAATTGTGGAAAGCAAAAATTGCCAAAAAATTAACAACACATAAACAGCTGGTCCTAGATTTATAAAATTTGGTACATAATTACTTCTTGACTAATAGATATTCAATAAGGAAAATATTTTTCAAAATTGTTAATTTTCTATTTATTAAATCTTAATTTAAATTTAATCAATCGAAAAAACTTATTGGCAATTGTTGTGTCGCATTAAAATTCAAAAGATTAATTTTCCAAAGACAAAATTTTCGTTTTCGGGACAATTTTTCTTCAGATTTTATATACAATTAAAAATTAATTTTAGAAATAATTTGTAACAATTCATTTTTATAGAAATGTAATTGAAATCAATTTTGCTATTTTACCATAACGCCATAATGCTCCGTCATTACTTTCTAAACGTTGAGAAAAAAGATCTGCTTTTTTTAAACAGTTTCAGTTAAAGTTTTTAAAAACTTTTTATTGGCTTCATTTAAATAGCATGATGTACGAATATTTCACATGTTATGTTATAATTGAGGAAATCAAGACTAACGACATCATCAAGGCTTTGATGATGAATGAATGAGCACTTTAAAATAGTTAGGGAACTATTTGAAAAATGTTACATATGAGATACTTAATGTACAGGGTGAGCCAGAAAAACTTACTTATTTGAAAGGTCAATAAAAACAAAAGTACTTCAGTTAATTTTTAAATCAATTTTTATTTGAGAATAGAATATCCCAATTTTTTTTCATACCGTTTTGAAAATGGCGAGCTCCATTGCGTATACACTGAGTAAATCGATTTTTGAAGTTCGTGTCCACTCTTTGCAGCATATCAATCGGTATTTTAGCAATGGCGTGGCGAATGTTGTTATTGAGGTGAGTTATTGTCCGTGGTCGATCGACATAAACCAGTGATTTCAAAGTGAGCCTCGTCACTGAAAAAAAAGACCGTGTCTTCAGGCAGATTATCGAGCAGCATTTCACATGTATTTTGACGGACAACAAAATCGCATTCAGTTAATTCTTGCACAACAGCCAATTTATAGGGATGAAATATAAGGTCTTGATGGAAAATTCGTCAAAGAGATGAGTCAGAAATTCCGAGAGCAGCTGCATGTTTGCGAGCCGAACGCAGAACTGACTGCCTCACTCTTTCGATAATTTCGGGAGTTCTGGTGGTCCGTTGATGTCCATTTCTGGGTTTAGCGACACTCCCGAAATGAGTTAAAACACGACAGAATCGAATCACGGCCAGGAATGGGTCTGTGAAGAGGAATTTCAAAGCGAGCGGGGAAGGCACGTTGCGTAGCAACGAGTGAGCGAACGTTAGATAAGAAGCTCTCGACGGCGAAGGCTCACTGTTCTCTAGATTAGAGAATTATGGCAACTGACTAGAGAATGAAACAAACTTGGCGACTTTCACCTTCTATAGAGCTACCTATCACCCCTCTACCCACCCAACTTACCGCTCGCGAATTTTTTCAAATAAGTAAGTTTCTCTGGCGCCCCCTGTACATTGCAACTAATCCTAATTCCAAATAATAATTCTCTAAAACTACCTGAAAAACATTTCTACAATTACAAAAGATGTCATACTAACAGTTTCAAAATATTTGTAAAGATTAAATTTGAAAAGAAAAAAATCTTACAGTTTAACAACACATTCTGGAGAACATAAAGAAACAGGAATCGTGAGCACAATGGTTATAATCAAATGGACACCGGCTTGAAAATAGAAATAAAATGCTCAATGGATATTAAATTTTCACTACTTTATTACATTTAATTTCGGATTTATACCAGATTCTGTTCGTGATTAATGTACTATATTCTATACATCAATCACTGTAATACTCCTCATTCAGTATATTATTAATAAATAAGCTGTAGATTTTTGAACAATATATAAATTAAACAAATAGAATTTAAATATGAGGAACTTATTCTCAAACAGATACTTCAGTTTCTTCAAGATCAGATTCTTTGAATTAGAAAAGCATTAAAAAAATTTGTAAGAAGAATCAACCGAAAAATGTTGATTCAAAATTAGTAAAATTAATTTTGAAGGTTGCTTAGTGGCTACAAACATGCTCTTGTTACCACTCCCAATAGCATCAATTTCGGTTTATATTCTGTTTCGCCTTGATTTCATGAAGGAATATGGCAAACACGAAATCATTTAATTTGGAACATTCGATTCATACACTTACACATTCTGGCATCCACAACTTTAAAAAAAACTGTACGTATCTGCTAACTCTGATATTTTCAAACGATAGATTCTAAGACAGATTGTGTTGAAGTCCTGAAAAGTGTTTTCCTGCCAAAAGTGATATTTGATTTAAAAACAAAACTGTATTACAACTGACAAATAACTTTTTATTCAAAACAAGCAGAAATATATAAAGTCAGAAATTTTTTTATAAAAACTATATTTAAAAAATCACGATTTATCATTTTTACAAAACCTTTTTGGTTTATTTCATGCAAATATTTAGATAGACCTTTACATATAAAATAAATTAACAAAAACTACTGCGGGTGAAATGCAATAAATATCGCTTCATATCTCAATTCATCAGTTCAATCGATTTCATCAGTTTGAGATTTTCAAAAAAATTAGTGAAATTTTTTCTTTTTTTTTTCAATTTTGAGTTAAAAACTGAAAGATCTTATTATTATTAAATGTTAGAACGCTCTTAAATGTTATCTTCAAGCATTTATATTAATTCCAAAAACTTGAGTATACAGCTTTGAAAAGTTTGTCAAAAAATTATCGAAGCAATTAAATTATCTCTCAAAAAATTATCTCTCCCCTATGAGAGAGCAACGGCATTAATTGGTGAGATGACATAATGTAAATTTTGTAAAAGATGTAAAAAGAAAATTTATTGTTAAAATAAACTAAATTTTAACGATGTTAAAATAATTTTTTTGTAAACGATGTAAATTTTTCATCCCTCAGTGTAAAAGATGTCTTAAATTACGTCACTAAAAATAAAATGTAGGATACACAAATTTTGATGATTAAATGCGTTAGGAAAAAATGTTTATTTGGATTGAATATTACTTATATGCAGAAAAAGTGTAAATGTGTAACATGATGACCTGGTGAGTGAAGAGTGTGGCAGGAAAGTGGTGAATCAGTAAGATAAGATAGCCAGATAGATTACAAACAGTCTCCCCACTGGGTCAATTGGAACTCCTCGGCTGGGAAGGAGGGGAGTGAAAAATGCTGGTTTCTTTTTCGGACACTCTCTTATGTTTAGCTGATATTTTTTTGAAGTAATCTTTTGACGGATAGAAATAAATTTTTGAGAAGCCATACTAAGAGTAATTGGCTGCTCGGAGGGTCAAACAAGCGAATCGTTCGGTTAATATATTCGTTTCATTTCCGTTAATTTTGTTTCGTTTAAATATGATATATATATATATATATATATATATATATATATATATATAATGACATTTTGAGTTGTAAACAGATGGTTATTTATGAATGGTTATGGATGGATGATAATATTTTGTTTTTCCATTACTGATGGAAAAACAAAATACATTTAATTGATGTAGTTTCCATTTTCTGAAATTAGCGAGAATTCTTTGGCGAATTGTTGTTGTTTACATGCTGGTATTGATAAATACCAACATTGAATGCAGTCGGGCAAGGACAAAAAATAATATTTCATTTTCGAAGATGTTATAATGCACATAATTTTAGTTAAAAGATTAAAAAATTCAGTGTGTTATTACTTGAGTACAGTAAAATTATATCATAACTATGTTTAGCATTAGATATGAAGTGAAAATTCAATATTTAGAAGAATTTGGAATTGTAAACAATGAAATTGAACATTTTCTATATAAATAATTAAGTACTGGATTTGATTTTCAGAAATTAACTCAAATAGTTAAGATGGTTATTTTGAGAATGTGTGGGTTGTGGTTATTGACTCGTGTCTGGTGTCAATGCACAAAGACAAATGCGAAAATAATCTTTCGTTTTCGCTAGGCTTGAAGATTGTTTTTATATACTTTTTGTTACACGAATTTTATAAATTTAGTATTCTGCTCCTTTTTCAGTTGCCTTTAAATTATTTAAGAACCTTAAAGATGCACATTTTTTTATTATCTTTCAATCGTTTTGTTTACATTTTTATATTAGAGGTTTGCATGACTAGAAATTTTACAATGCTATATGATATTTACATAATTGTTGCTTTGCTTGAAGAATTGATTTCCAGCGAATTAATCGCGCATTCAGTATTTAGAAAATTAACAAAATTAACCGAAATGGTTTCTATAAAATGCTCAATTTTGTTTTACATTAAAACCCAGTTTTAATAAAATTTTATTACAGATTTATTATTTTAGCATAATTTGTTTTATTTTAATTATATTGTGGAAACTTGTGTATGTTTTTATTTATTATATCATAGCAGCAAAATTATTGGAAAACAAACCAAAATTATTAGTAATAGTAAACTTTATAGGATTATAAGGAAATAGTAAACTTTAATCAACTATAAGATTGAAAAATATTATTATACAGGGCCTTACAAAAGGAATTTAGCATGAGCAATTAAATTATTCATTAATTTTCTAATAAATCCTAACTAACTAATTCATTATTCATTAAATTTTTAATAATGATTTTAATAATTTATTGTGATTATCATTAGAGACTATAAGGAAATAATAAATTTAACCAAATGTAAATTTGACAATATACTGGATGTTTCAAATTGAATATAACATGACCATTTAGATGAATACATAATATTCTAATATATAATAACAAATTAATCAATTGTTAATCATAATTTAAAAAATTCATGTTAAATTTAGAATGAAATTTTAATAATTTGCTATTTAAAGAATTTGAATGATTTACAAATTTATTTATTTGGTGACAGGTTGATAGCATTTTTAAACCATTTGCTTACTATATTTGCTTTACTTTTTAAGTTTTTACTTTTTAATAATTAAATATTAGATGTAATTTTCTGAAATTAAAAGAAATTACTTCTAAGTGGTTTAGGCATTTTTCATCTCCATGCAATGCATATTATGAGGGCCATCTTTTAACAACTATTCAATTTAGTTTTACATTTCAACACAGTTTTTACTACTAACACACTAACAACATTTTTAATCCATTTGTTTACTACTAGCTTTCATATTTTCAAAATACTTTGTTTTTCAATAATTTAGGATTGCATTTAGTTTTTTATAATTAAGTGAAATTATTTCTATATAGTTTAGATATTTTTCAGTCCATGCTGTGTACATTAAGAGGCAACTCTTTTAAAAATTGCTAAATTTACACACTTTTAACACTTTAAAAAAACTAACCACTTTTAACACATTAAAGGCGGGGGATCTTGACGAAAGTATGCTAAGTAACGCGGATGAAATCGTAGTACTACGACTCCAGCCTTTAATGTGTTAACAAAAACACTTTTAACTTAATCAGCATGTTAATGACATAATTTAAACGTAATTTTTTAAAAAAACTTTTTAGTTGCTTCTGAAAGTATTGTGTTTTTGTTTATTAGTTTCTTAATTTGCATATCCCGGAAAAATGATTAATATAAAAAAGTAATCTCGAAAATTAGTCAAAATTATTAGTTGGTGCTTTCCTTACTAACAAATTAAAGCCTTAAATTATATTTCCTTACACGCACCAAAGAAATAATAACAATAAAACTTAACAGAAATTCATAAGTACAGTACACCTTTACAAGTGAATAAATTATTAATAATTTAATATGTTATAAATATCTATTTTATTACACATTAAATTACTTAATAATACTTTTGATAATTTATTATCAACTCTCATTGTACTTCTGATGTGATTAATAGCATTTGAATTATTTACAAATTTTATCTGGCAGCTAGGTTATTAACATTATCTAATCCATTTGATACTTGCTTGTATTTTTGCAAAATACTTTGCTTTTCAATAATCGAGAATTACATTGAAGTTTTCTAAAGTTATATGAAATTGTTTCTATATAGTTTAAAGATTTTTCAGTTCATGCAGTTTACATTATAAAGCCCGCCTTTTAGAAATTGCTAAATTTAGTTTCGCATTTCAATACATTCTAACTTAATCAGAATTTTAATTATGTATCATTTAAGCTTAAATTTTTACTTTTTAGTTGCTTCTGAAAGTATTATGTTTTTGCTTATTTACTTCTTAATATGGATATTATCGAATAATTATTAAAATTATAAAACAGTCTCGAAAAATAAGTTAAAACTATTTGTTAATGCTTTATTTACTTACAAATAAAAACATTAAACTATATTTCCTTACAGACACCAAAACTTCAATTTATTCAATAATGATTTTAATAATTCATTATAAACTCCATTTTGGGACTTCTTAGCCCCAAATTCCAAATTTAGGAGAAAATTTACTCTAACTTTTCTTTCCTGAAACCTTTAAATCAAAATAATTGAAGTATTCTAAAATAAATTAGTCCACATAAACTTCGACATCATAAATCCAATAAGGGAAGTGCCTTTTTTTTTTCATTTTTATTTTCTGGACGAGGACACAGACACAGCTAATCATATACAAAGATTATTTACATATTTCATTTCAAGTGCATGAATTCTAATATATGTCATACAATCATTTTTCCTTCCGTTCTTATACACATTTGATAAAAAAAAACTTAAACTCTTCTGCTTCTTGTGGGATTATGGTATTTTTTCCTGGCGTTCCAATTCGATTTCTTTTTGAAGAACGTTCAAGAAATGAGTCAACCAAGCACTCCTTAAACTTTTTACAGTAACTAATTAATTTGATTTCGTTCGTAAACTCTGAATAAATCGCTTAACAAGGTTTTGAAAGAAGTTGTAGCAATATAGCTGAAAAATTATCTTTTGCAACTCTTAATGCTTATAATGCTCTAAGCTACCTATCCAAAGTATTGCGCAATTTAACTAAAGAATACTTTGACCTCGAGAATTCATGTTTTTTATGACAACCGAAAGAAGTTCTCTAATGTAAACTTCGATCAGCAGATCATTTCTTCTGAAGAGCTCTATAAGCATCTGACAGTTTCCTCATAATTTTTCCCTTTTAGGGAGGGGGAAGATTCTACTAATTGCCTTGCTGGCGTACACTTTTGTGTTGATTGAAGCAAATACTGAAATCTGTCATCATCTACAATATCTTCAACTTCACGAATCTTTTAAACTGCCCCCACTAGAGTCGGCGGAGGGGGGGGGGCGATCCACGAAGTACTTTTGGCAATGAAATTGCTTCAACTTCAGACGTTACAATTCAAGCTTCAACTGCCTCAGTTCTGCACAAGCTACACATTCTTGCAATGAAAGTGTAGAAACTGAGAAAATCTTTGAAGAACCATATTTTTATACGAATATGATTGAATCAGAAAGTAATGACAATAATAAATGGGATAAAGTACAAATATGTTATTCAGGTTTATATCCAAACATTATGAATAGAAAGTTTAAAACGTTTTATTTTAAAAACAGACCTGTCAACACAAAGTTTTTGCTACGAATGCTGATAGTAGATCATTTTCCAATTCTTACAACTATTTTTAAAGTGCCAATTGATGAAATGCAACTGCGCAGCTGACTGATTTATTCAAAAACGTAAGCCTCGGTATTTTGTTTTAGTCGTAAATTGCTTTCCAGAGGAAATGAAAAATCTACACGATTTATAGGTGTTTATAATAACTGGAGAAAGTTATTAACTATAATTCAAGATCATGAGTGTTTTATATATCACTTAATTCATTTATTGCTTGGAAAGAGTTACTGAAACGACTAAATTTATGTTCAACTATGTTATATAAATAAGGAATCATTCCAAATTAATATAAATAAGGAATGATTTAAATGACTATTTCAAAGAATTGTACATGGGATTCTATTTTTAAGATGTAATAATCTTACACTTCGAGGAAACATGGAAGGATAAGAACGCCTAATAAAGGGTTTTTTTATTTATAGAAATATTAAGTAAATACAGCTCTATTCTTATGAATCATATAAATAGAATAAAAGTTTCTAAAAATAGAACTGCATGATTTATCATATACACCACAAGAACAAATTATTCCTGCGTTAGGAAATGATTTCTTCGGAATATTAAAGACGATACAAAAGTAGCCTGGTATTATAGTATCTAAATGAATTCTATTTCTGATATTTCTCATGTAAAACAAACTTCAATCTTTATTAGGAATGTAAATTTTGAAGTGAAAAGATTAAGTATAGATGAGTCATTTATAGGGTTTATTGATGTGACAGGAGAAGGACTTGCAAAAACTCTATTGTAAATATCAAGTGAGCTTGATTTAGATATTATGGATTGTAGAGACCAGGCATACAAAAACGATAGCAACATGAAAGGGAAATATAAAGGAACACAATTTACAATAATTGCTCTAAACTCTCATGCAATTTATGTGTCTAATCTATGACATTATTTTAAGTTATTAATTTATAATACCGCTTCCAACAGTATTTATTTACTTAAATTATTTATTTTTTTGAATATTGCAAAGTTTATATTGCTACATCTACAAAAAGATGGGAAATTCTACATAAGCATTTAAACATTAATTTTAAATCATTATGCTACACTCATTGGGAAGCCAAAATAGATACGATTAAAGCAGTGTATATACAGCTCGAACAAACTTATAATGCCTTAGAATAATTTATTGATGCAAATAATAAAATAATAATGTTGCGGTATTCGAAGTTAAAAGTCTATTGGATTGAACAAAAGAAATGATGTTTAATAGTATAGTTTACTACATTATCCAAAATTAGCACTATCAATAAACTATTTCAAGTAAAAAACATTGTTCTCGACTGCGTTTTTAATTTAGTCAATAAGTTTAAAACTGAAATGCAAAATTTAAGAACAAAATTTATCACATTTTTAGATGAAGTAAAAGCGGTCGCAAGTAACGCAATTTGAATCTTTCAGAACATTTTCTTGAAAAACGATTAAAAAAAAAGAAAAAATATATTTCGAAACAGCGGAAGATGAAATTATAAAAAAAGTCAGCTGATGAATTTAGATGTTATTATTTAGCTCTGTAACTGATACTGTTACTGTGCAGATAGAAGATAAATTTAAAAGTAATTCAAATTAGTCACTAATATAAAACCTTAAGAAAGACATGGATTTGAAAACTTTTCCCATAACTTTGCAACATTTTATAATAACGATATAGATGAAAACATAATCAATTAATTGCTTTGTTGCGGGATTTGAATTTGAATGAAAAGTATTGGAATAATGCTCTACACATATTGCAATATATATTAATTAATAATTATAATAATTTATTTCTAAATATTTTAACCGTGTTAATTTTTTTACTTTGCTAGTTACTATAATAATTACAGAGTGCATTCTCAGCAAATTAAAATTAATAAAGAATTGTCTTCGGGCAAGCATCTGTGCATAACGCTTAAACGCACTTGCTATGCTAAGCATCAAAAAAGAAATTGCAAAAAAATTTTAATTTTCCCGAAGTAATTAATAGCATTACGCATTAAATAAATAACTTGTGTACAACAGTCATTTGTGTTCCTACTCGTATAGTTTTCGACTTTGCGAAAATTGTAGGGCCCCGATTGGTTTCTTGCACTTGGGCTTCTTAATAGAGAAAGCCGACTCTGGCCCCAAGTATTGGAGCCATTCCTTAATGTTAACTCTAAATTGTTTTATTCTAACTCCGGAAGTCGAAATTTGAGATTAGTGTTATCGACTGATTCTTTAATTACAGCAACATCTTATTTAGGTTTTTCTAAAGCATTTAAATCTTTAATTCTTTATATTTTTGTTCCAAAAGAACTATCTGTGTAGTCAAGATATCTGTGTCCTCTATTTTCTTTTTCAAAATATTCGAAGCTTAATTTGATGCTCTTTTTCAATTACTAAGGGGAGGAGTTCTTACATTTTTAATGATTTTGACATTTATTTCTAACTAGCCGCCTTCGGTGACCAGCTGGTTCGCCATGAGTAATGCATTCAAAAATTTTCAATTAAATCACACATCCATTAGCCTTGAAGTAATTCCAGGCATTGATTGGCCTGAAATTAATATTTTCTTTAAGATGATGGACGGAAAGCTCTAAACGAACACGTTTTCCTAATAATATTCTTTGATTTTATAAATCAGTCAATTTAAATTATTGATTTAGAAGACTGATTGATGTAGCAATTTTTATTTAAAATATTAATAAAAATATTTTGTAAAATATGGCTTACAGAGCAAAGTATGAAGAAATCTAAAACTCATTATTCATAAATGCATTGTTTGACTCAAGCGTTTACAGTAAATAAAGATGATTTATTGAATAAATGATATAGATATTGCAAACAATTATAGAAACCTTTGCTTTGCATTTATTTTTTTAGAAAGTATCACATTTTATATTTCTTTTATTTTATCCAGTCACGTCCTAAAAGTTGCATTTCTTTAGATTTAATTTGCGATGATAGTTTTTTTTAAATTTGAACTTCCGTCATTGTTTTTTTTTATTTTATCCAATAACGTGCTAAAAAAACATGGTTAAAATATTTCTTTAAAAATTCGTTAAAAATAGAAGCTTAAGTTACATATTAAAACACTGATACCATTAGAAAGCTAATTTTTAAAGCTAAAATTCATGTTTGCGCGATAATATCTTCGGAAGTTATACGGAAAAACGTCGAAATTTCGCTTAAATTTTAATTAATTCAAATTCTAATCAAAAATTCGAAAAAAGGGCTCCGAAGTGCACATTCTCGACCTCCAAGGTATACATGTACCAAATTTGGTAGGAGTAGGTACAACGGTCAGGCCTGTAGAGCGCGCACACACACATTGAGCTTTATTATAAGTATAGATAATTCCTAAATTCTAATTCTAAATATCTCGAATTCTAAATCCATCTACTTAAATTCTATATACCTAAATCCTGGCATGGATACCAAATTTAGGAATTTCTAGTTCCCTTATTCACAATTCTAAATGCAAAAGAAAATTTACTCTCATCTGTCTTTCGGGGAACTTCAAGGTCAAGATAATTGAGGTATTCCAAAATGAATTAGTCCACATAAACAACGAAATCATAAATCCAATAACGGGTGAGCATTTTTATAATTTTTTGTTCTGAACGAGAACACAGGCACAGATAATTATTTACATATTTCATTTCACGTGCACGAATCCTAAAACATGCCATATAATTATTTTTCGTCCCGTTCTTACAGAAGAATTTAAATTATTCTGTTTCTTGTAGAATCATGGAATTCTTTTCCTGAAGTACGCACGCGTATGCATAAAGGTATTATGGTTAAGACCGGAATTCCAATATTCACATTGTAATCCTGATATGATTAATAGAATTTGAATTATTCACAAAATTCTTTATCTGGCATCTAGATCAATGACTTTTTTAATCAACCTGTTTGCTATTTGCATGTATATTTTCAAAATACCTTACTTTTCAATAAATGAGTATAATATTGAGTTCTTTAAAATTAAGTAGAATTGTTTCTTTATAGGCAAGCATTGCTTTAGACATTTTTCAGTTTATACATTGGATCTTTTATAAATTGATCCATTTAGTTTTGAATGTTCTTAAAATTGTCAAATTAATCAGCATTTTGAAGATTTATTATTTTAGTTACATTCTGGAAATGCATATGCTTTTGATTTTTCATTGACTTGGAAAGTGTTTATAATTTTTCTGTACTGTTTATACACAAAAGAATGAAATCAGTCTTTTTCTTTCTTTTCCTTTTTTTTTTAAAGCTTTGACTTAAGAAAATATAAGCTTTAATTAACTAAAAGATCTTCCACAGCTTGCAAATGATACTGTTGTCCTGAAAATATCAACAGAGCTTCTTCACATAAATTAAAAGAAAAGAAATGAATTTATGAATGAGTGTTATGCGTTGTAAAATTATTCGATTGATGTTCGATTATATCTACATCATCTTACATCAATTGGCATCAAAAGCATTATCTCGCATCAATTATATACATTCATTGCTTGTAATTTCCATGATTACGACCTTTTATTAGTAATGAAAATGATTTTCGGTTTTCCGCATTGAAAATCCTTAATCCATATTCCAAATGTTTCATTCATTCCAAATGTCGTTTTTCCCCCCAATTAATTGACATTTCAATGAATGCAAATAAACGTGACCTTATAAGCTTATTTACATCTAGTCTAGCACCGCAGTTTTTCTCCCGTCTTCTTAGATAATTCTGAATATGAAATAGAGGGAAATTTAGTTTTATTATGAGTATTTTACGATCATGATTTTTTCTTAGAAATATATGACTGTGTTATTTCAATCATAAGTAAAACTTTCTAATGTTCATGATCCGATTTTTAGGAATGACGGTTCCAATAATCTGTTTTATTCCTCAAATATTTGAAAAATGACGTATTTCTAAAATATGCATGAAAACTCATTTTGAAAGATTTTGAAATTTGTTGCATCTCTAGTTATGCTGTTGTCGAGTATTCGCTCTTTTACGAGGAGATTAAAAAGCAAAGCTATTTCTTTTACACAAATCCAACAGACTTTAAACCTCTATTCCTTAATTTTCATGCAAGGAAGAAGATATCTAATATAAGTTTTGTTATAACATATTATGTTTAACACATAAAATTACCACAAGTTATAAGCCATAAGTTAATAACCATAAACTTCTAATAAGCAATTATTTTCAATTAGGGAAGCCAATTACCTTCTGAAAGCTTTTAATTTATTCTCATATTCCCGAAACGCTTTAACTTATAAAAATCTTGGGAGTTTTAGTTTAGTTATATTAACGCCCCGTTTTTTAAAGCAACATTAGGGCTATTTTGGGACGTACCTCATAATTTTGAACCAGGGTCAGAGGATGAGGACGACACCTGAGCTGGCACCCCCCTCTCCACACCACACCAGCGGGAGGACGTTTAGCCTGACGGATTTAACGTGCAAGAGACCCCCTTACAAGACGGTTCTTCGGTGAAATCGAGTCTCGAACCTGAGACCCTTCGGTTCCGAAGCCGAGACCTTACCATCAGGCCACCGCGGCCCAAAGTCTCAAATTCCCAAATCTTGGGAATAAGAGATTATTATATCTTATACTATAATACGAGGAATGGTTGCCAAGTCGAAAATCGCCCCAGAATTAATAAACTCCGGTAAACTTGGGGGTCTGGGCTTTTTGGCAACGAGGAATCGATTGGCGCCGGTTTTGAAGCGCTACGGTAGAGCAGTTCGGAGTTACAGATAGGATATTTTCAAACTATATTAGTTCGCCATAATGGCTACTTAAATTTTCAAGCGGTAACGTGCTGCCATCTATAGCCAATATGGCGAACTAATAAAGTTTTATGTTTATGCTGTTATAGGTTTATAATATGTTTCTTATGTATGTATATATGTCTGGTTTTTCTAAATAAATTTATCAAAAATATTGAACTTCAACACACTTCAATCTTTACCTTTACTTTACCTTTGTATAGAATAGTTCCCTTTCCAAACTCTAACTTTGTTTAGAATAGTTTACAATGGTGCACTTTAACCGGTTATCTTTTCACCAATGGTTTCACAAATTTTCTTATGGCATGTATTGTTTTGATAAATCACAATTGAAAATTTAAATCTTCGAGTTAGCTTCGATACCTGTTTTCTCCGAGCGGAGCTTGGTCACCCGCTGGTTTTTAAAAATATCACGAATTGATTCCTTATTTTTGCGTCCCTTGGTTACGGTACCCGGTCTGCCGCACCCTAGTTATGCCAGTAGACAGATAGAAAGGTAGTTAGTTAATCCTTCCACAAGTTTATCCAACATTTGGTAACGATAGAGAATTTCAATAATAAGACCGTATGGCGAATTTAATCTGTTTTGTTTGCAGCGTTTTTGAGTGATTGTGCTCATATATAGCAGTGGTTTTTCCACACAGATGTTGGAGACTGTCGCCTAGATATTAGAGACCCCTAAAACTCTATAACGCATTGTAGAGCTAGTTGCATTTTTTTTAACATTATAGGTTAGTATAAAAATTTTCCTTGCTCTAAAAAGCCAAATAAAAATAAAGAAAGGAAAGAAATTGCATGAAAAGATAAAGGTAATGTGTTTAATCAAAGAAAGTAATAAAACAAATGAAAAAAAATGAGTAAAATTTTGCAAACATACAAATAAATTTTACTGTATTTGTTTTAGCACGTTTAAGTAAATCTGA
The DNA here is from genome assembly GCA_026543055.1 of Argiope trifasciata. Lineage (NCBI taxonomy): Eukaryota > Metazoa > Arthropoda > Arachnida > Araneae > Araneidae > Argiope > Argiope trifasciata. Next base: position 2,771,255 of record JAPMOQ010019132.1, read on the forward strand.
GATTTATGGAATATTGTCTAATTTTAGAAACATATTAATAAATTAAAATAGTTCTTGCATACAATAAAAACATTCAATCGAAATTTAAATTTATTGGCAGTTATTGAAATAAAATAAAGCATTATAAACTACAAAATTAACAAGAATCGGATTTATTGGAAGATTTGGAGATAAAAATATTTTAATCAATGTACACATTGAAAAATTACTTTAAACAAGTCCATTAAAAAACTCTAATGATGTGAAAAATTTCCGTAACCTTTTTAATCATGTACAAAAAAAAAATATTAGAAGTTCAGAAAGTTTATCTGTGAAAAAGGAAAGCTATTCAAGTGTTTTTGTTCCTATTTTAACAAAATTGTTGACCTACTTTTAGAGTATAATAAAGAAAAAAATGATACTTCTAGTTGCAAAATTAATGAGTTATTAGAGTTTTTATCTTCATAACTCATGGCTCGAGAACGAACTTTCTTAACTATAAACAATTCTGTTTCGTAACCGAAACCATCCACTAGAAGGATCCAGTCTACAGGCGCCCCTCAACCATTTCTGCATTGATTAATGAGTCTGCTTATTGTAAGAAAAGTGAATAGGACCAGATTTTAGAAAGTTTATCTGTAAAAAAGGATAGCTATTCAAGTATTTTAGTTCCTATTTTAACGAAATTGTTGCCGCGTGACCTACTTTTAGAGTAAAATAAAGGGAAAAGTGATACTTCTAATTGCGAAATTGATGAGTTATTAGAGTACTTATCTTCACAACTCATGGCTCGAGAACAAACTTTCTTAACTATAAACAATCCTGTTCCGTATACTGAAACCATCCCCGAGAAGGAATAATTCAGACTACAGGCGCCCCTCAACCACTTCAGCATTGATTAATGAGTCTGTTCATCGTAAGAAAAGTGAATACGACCAGATTTGCTTATTTTGTAAATCCAATAGGCACAATACTATTTCCTGTACGGATAATAAATTAAGTTTGGAGGAGAAGATAGAAATTTGTAAGCGATCAGGCTCTTGTTTTAGATGTTTAAATGATAAAATAAAAAAAGATATCTTTCTTCGGCTTGCTGGGTTAAATGTGATTTATGTTTCGGCAGACACGTAACTATAAAGTGTATGGGTAAAAGAAACACTTCAAGAGAACATTTATCGAAAACAAAAAATACTGATAATAATACTTCTAAGCAATACAAAAAATACTACTAAGCAATACTTCTAATAGAGAAAGAGTTACGTTACAAACGCTTATTGTAAACATTTAATTAGAATAATAATTGATACTGGTAGTTCTTGCGCCTATATTTCAGAATTAGCAGCGCGTAAATTAAAATTAAAAGATATAAGACAGGAAATTGTTGTGCATGGATTATTTGGAGGGTTACAGAAAAAAGAAAAGCATAAAAAATATGATCTTAATCTGAGTAATGTAGTTAGTAGTTTAGATTACACACTTCATGTAATGGAACAAAAAACTATTTGTGCGCCGATTCCAAAATTGGAAAATAGAAAACTCATACAAAAAATCAAGAATTGTGGAAGTTTTCCTGGTGATTTAACTGTAAATGAAAACTTTTGTTTGTTCGATAGCAACGTTAATGAAATCCACGGATTGATAGGCGTAGACTATGCAGGGAAAATTTTTACAGGGAAAGTCAAAAATTTGTCGAGTGGACTAGTTGCAATGAATACATATTTCGGATGGACAGTAATGGGGAAAACGGGGGAAAGCTGTAGTACTAATGAAGTACTTTTATCGCTTCATGTTAGTGATGTGAAAATATGTGACCTATGGTCGCTTGACTCACTGGGAATTAAGGAACCGAGTATTTCTCAGACGAGGTCGGAAATCGAAGAAAGCGGTTAAAGACCATTTTATTCGTTCATTAAAAAGAGATGAAGAGGGCAGATATGAAGTGTCCATCCTGTGGTTGGAGTTTCATCCAAAATCATCCAATAATAGAAACCTTGCGGAAAGGTGGTTAAAATCTTGCGTAAAAGCGCTACAAAAAAGAAATTGTCTCCAAGAATATGAAAATATATTCAAGGAGTAGGTATCCGAAAAAATTATTGAACCTGTTGGACCAGAAGAACTGATTAGGGACGAAGGTCATTTTTTGCCGCATCGACCCGCTTTTAAGGAGAACTCCACCACTAAAATCCGCCCGGTATTCGATGCGTCAGCCAAAGAAAAAAAATTCAGTGTCTACATTATTGTATTGAAAAGGGGCCAAATTATTTGGAGTTGATTCCCAAGTTACTAAATAGAGGGAAAATATGGAGTGATTTCGGATATCCGACAAGCGTTTTTACAAATATAATTTTCTCTTTGAGATAAAAAATTTCTCAGGTTCTTATGGTGGAAGGAAGGCGATCCAAAAAAACCTATTGTATATTCGCACTGCCATGTTGTTTTCTGGGTAAAAACCGTGTTTTTTTGTGTTGTTTTCGCAAGCTCTTTTTTACTAGCGGCAACAATTAGTTACCATTTAGAGAAGGTAACCGAGTCCCAAAGAGAAATAGCTTTAAAACTAAAAGAATCTATGTATGTAGATTAATGTGTAGCGAGTGTGAGCTCCATCGACGAGTTAAACTAATTTATTTCGGTATCTAAAAAATTGATAGCTTCTGCTCAGTTTGATTTAAGAGGATGGAAACATAACCATGTAATAATGAGGAACATTCAATATTGAACTTGTCAGAGGCTGAATATAAGGAAATCGTTTCAATTTTGGGACTTAAATGGAATTTATATAATGATACCCTATCCTGTGTGATAAAGGAGCAAACCCAATGCGTACTCGGTAAACGAAACGTATTGTCAAAGTTGAGCCAAATTTTTGACCCCGTTGCTTTTACGTTCCCGGTCACCCTTGTTCAAAAATTAATCTTGCAGGATTGTTGGGGGCAGAAAACTAATTGGGAGGCAGAGCTTCCGGATATTTTGGGAAGAAAATTTCAAAAATGGGCTTATGAATTAATGTACTTAAAAGATATAGAAATTTCTAGGAAACTACCTGAATTAAATGACAGAGCGACTCTACATGTCTTCATAAATGCTAGTAAGTCAGCTTATGCAGCTTCAATTTATATTAGAAACATTTGTGAGGGTATTGTAAGCTGTCAGTTTCTGCAGGCTAGGTCAAGGGTAGCTCCCATAAATTCGATTACTAGATTAGAGATCCTTGCATGTACCATTGGAGCCAGACTCGCTTACGCTGTTAAAGAAGATCTTAACATAAAAAATGAGCCCACTTTCTTCTATGCAGACTCAATGAATGCTTTATCCTGGATTAAAACACAAAAAAAACTGGACCACGTTTATAGCAAACAGAGTCAATGAAGTTCGAAAATTGACAGATCCAGAATCTTGGCGTCATATTCAAGTAAAATTTAACCCAGTGGATTTGCCCTCAAGGGGATGCAATCCTAGAGATTTATTGGAATACCATTGGTGGGAAGGACTCAACTGGTTAAGATTACCACTTGAAGAATGACCAGTTAGTGGAATAACACCCGATATGGAAGTAGTCATGTCAGAAAGAAAACGGACTATTCTTTCAGCTACTACTTTTAACCTCATCAGATTTGAATTCTTTTATATAATATCTTCTTTTAACAAAATCGTTAGAACCATTGCTTATGTAATTCAATTTTGAAAGAATATGAAAAAAAATCTTAATAATAGGAAAACAGGAAAATTGGATATAGAAGAAATTAAAACATCAGAGAAATTTATCTTGAAGGAAATACAGAAAGAAGCTATTTCTGAGGAAGAGAAGTTGAACTTGCGAACTGGGAAAGATAGTGAATATCTTTTACGAATTGAAACTAGAATTGCATCTAGAAAAGATTTAGATACATTTAGATTCTCAGTATTGCTACCACATAAGCATCAGATGGTTGAAAAATTAATAATGAGCAAACACATTGAAATAGAGCATGCAGGTGTTCAGACATTGATGTCCAGCCTCAGAGAATCTTTTTGGATAATTAAGAGCAGAAAGACGGTGCGATTAGTGATAATGAAGTGCATTAAGTGCAGAAAATTTTCAGCTCGTCCATTAGAAACCGTAAGCATTCCTCTTCCAGAAGATAGAGTCAGAGATGCTGCTGTATTTGAAATCACAGGTATCGAACTATGTGAACCACTATTTCTAAAGAGTGAAAAGAAATGCTGGATAGTACTAGCCACCTGTGCTGTTTACCGAACTGTGCACTTAGAGCTTGTCTACAGACTGTTTTATTCTGGCTTTTCGCCGATTTATTGCGAGAAGAGGACACTCGTCCACTGTCTATTCAGACAATGGAAAGAATCTTGTTGGAACAGCCAATCTTCTAAAGAATATTGACAGGGAAAAGATCTCAACTTTTGCTTTGGAAAAAAGGATTTCCTGGAAATTCAATCCCCCAGCTGTCCCCTGGTGAGAAGGCTTCTGGGAAAGACTGATAGGGTTATTAAAGAATATTCTGAGAAAAGTTCTAGGGAGAGCTAGTTTGAAGAAGAATTCGCCACTGTGTTATGCGACGCAGAAAGCTGAATTAATTCTCGACCTTTGACATAGCTCTCAGAAGATCCTGATGAACTGTCACCCATACACCTTCTATGTTTCTTCAAGAAATTAGAGAAATTGGTGTTCCAGATTTGGATATGATTGATTCTAAAAGATTGAAAAAAAGATATACATACAGATTGAAATTGCGTCAAGATTTGCGAAATCGTTTCAGAAATGAATATCTAGGGATCTTAAAAGATTATTCAAAAACTAAAGGAGATTCGTCAGTCAAAGAAGGAGATTTAGTTTTAATTGGAGATACCAATCACAAAAGAATCAATTGGCCTCCAGCAAAAGTAACTAAGTTGATTAAAGGAAAAGACGGAAGAGTTCGTGTGGTTGAGTTAAAAACTCAATTTAGATTTGTTAGGAGACCCATAACAAAGATATATCCACTAGAAGTTAACACGGGGGACTCTTTGTCATCAAGTGCAAGAGAAGTAGATAATGGTTTTTCCCGCTACAAAGATAGACTCTCTGACGATGGAGACGTTCACCGCTCTCGTTATGGAAGACTTTTAAAACAAATTAAGAGACTTGATTAACACATAAACTATTGTGAACTCATCTTTTTTTGAACTGATATGAACACTTATTGAACTCGAATTTTAGATTCTTTGATATAAACTTACAATTTATTGCTGTTTATAATAGTTATTTCAATGTATTTCTATATTAGTTATTTCAGAAGAGAACATTTTTCCCTTTGTGAATGTTGTTTGGATTCTAGTACATCTTCGAATCCAAAGATGGGAGAATGTCACAAACTCTTCCCATTTTGGAACTCTGGAATCCGACAGCAGCGCCACCTTACCTCAGTTAACACCAAGACCGGCCAGTGAAAGCATCAATAGACGGTCTTCGATTGAAATCTAAGCTTAAGTTTTGGGCAGCTTTATATTTTAAATGTTATTTTGTGTGTGTGACAGGTGGAAGAATGCTACAAACTCTTTCCATTTTGGAACTCTGGAATCCGACAGCAGCGCCACCTTACCTCAGTTGATACAAAGACCGGCCAGTGAAAGCATCAATAGATGGTCTTCGGGTGAAATCTAAGCTTAATTTTTGGGCAGCTTTTGATTTTAAATGTTATTTTGTGTGCGTGACGTGGTAATAAATGTTTCGTTTCTAAGATTATGGATTATTTGTGTGAAAGTGAAATTATTACTCAACTATAGTAGCGGTCCGGGAAGATAAGGTGAAACTGACTACCTTATTTGAATTACTTTTTCTTCATTTTTTGCTGATAAAATGATAATATTAATAAAAATTGAATTATAAATTAGATTTTACAGAGGAAAAAATGAAATAAAAATATATCCATTGTTTAATAATACATTTTTCCTATTAAAAACATATTTAAAAATTATATTAAATCATTCAGTTTTTTTAGATCTCTTGCCAATTTCATATGGAATTTTGTGTCACCCTGTATTAATATATTTCGTAATTCTACGCGGTGATGCTTCTTGTCGCATATACGTATTTCATATACAAAATTTAAAAGATCAATGAAGTCAATATCTAATTAATTGACTCGTATAATCATCCTTTTATTTCAGAGCTTCAGCCCAAATTCATAAACAATTTTTAAATTCCATAAGAAATCTAATTTTTCAAAATTCGTTAAGAAATCTAAAATTTTTTATAATGATATGCCTGATTATTCTGGGGTTGCAACTGATAGTTTTGCAACTAACTTAAATCCGAGACGAATTCTATATAGATCCAAATGCTATAATGGAACCATTTTCTATAATAGTTGCATATAATATTTTATAGCAACTTCGAGCAAATATTGTCAGAGGTCATAATAATAAATGAAACATGGTAAAAAGGGCAAAATAAACACCTGTTATTTTAATAATTGTAACGGAAGATTGGTTAGATTGTGACTCGATTCTTTTAGAATACTTATTTTTCTGCCAATTTCTACTCCCGTTTCCGTTATAAATTTTCTTCAAGGAATTACAATTCGCATTACATTATTCGCTGTGCATCCTCCATTTCTGTTACGATTAATAACGGTAGAGGGGGTAACAGAACGAATAAAAAGAATACACGAATCGCTAAAACTAACGGAAATTGAAAAGTTAAAAAAAAAGAAAAATCTGATTGCGTATAAATACATTGAAAGGCGAGGAAACAACATTTCGGTATTGACTACAGTCAAGAACATACGTCGATAGCGGTAAGAGGCTACTTTTATTATTGTTGAGTAAATTATATTTATTAGTGAGTCAAAATTTATTAACACTCATCCACTAAAGAATAGTCATTAAAATTGTTTAAGTATTTATATGGAATTGTGCATTATAAGCTAATAATTGAAATATTTTGTGTTCTAATGTTCGGCCATTAATGCCGGTATTGATAAAAAGTGAATGTAGTCAGGCAAGGGCTAAAAATAATATTTCATTTTTCTAATGTTATTATGCAAACATAATTTTAGCAAAAATATTTCATGAATTCAGTATTGTTCCGTTTTGTGTGTGTGAGAAGGGGGTAAAGCAAAATTCTATCATATCACCATGTTTAGCGTTACATATGAAAACAAAAGTTCAATTTTCTTTAAATGTTTAGATAACGTTTGAAATTGTATACTATGAATAGAATATTTTCTATTTCAAATATTAAGTATTGACATTGCTCCTATGGTTATTTTGAAGCTGTGCCTGTTGGTTCTCACCATTACCTGGTGCCAATAACACATAACATAAACGAATGCAAGTTCCGTTTTCGACAATACTTGGAATGTTTGGAGAATGCTGGAGGAGGAACTTGGAGAATGTTTTTATATAATTTCTGTTACTTTTTCAGTAGCTTCGAATTACTTAAGAGCCTTAAAGGTGTACATTATTTATTATTTTATCAGTAATGTTTTGTTTACATTTAATATTAATGGTTCGGATGACTTTGGAATTGTAAAATGTCAAATGATATCTGATATTTGCATAATTGTTGCTATGTTTGAACAACTAATTTTCAGAGATTGGGTCCTTAATATTCAGAGAATTAACTGAAATGGTTGTAATGCAATGGCTGAATTTAAGATTTATTATTTTAGCTTAATTTCATTTAGTTTAATTATAGTGTGGAAATATAAATGTTTTTATTCATTTATTTTTTACTATGCATTTTGTCATAGCAAAAAATTACTAAAATAGTAAACTTCTTGAAAAATTAACCAAAATAATTAGATGTTGATTTAGTTAATTACATTAAAAAGTTCATCATTATTTTGAATTATTATTAATAATAAACTTTAATCAAATGTGAAATAGACAAATATTATTATACAGGATCTTGCAAGAATATAGTATAACCAATTAAATTATTAATTAATGTTCAAATAAGACATAACTAATTAATTAATCATTAATTTTTAAATAATTATTTTAATAATTATAATTATTAAAATGTAAATTCACTTAGTAATTTTAATAATTTGTGACAGAAAATTGTATATATAAGCTTATTTGGCTTCTAGACTGATGGCATTTTTCTTTTCAATAACTGAATATTACATTTAATTTGCTAAATTTAAAATAAATTGCTTCTTTTTATTTTAGACATTTTTCAGTATTATGCAGTGCAAATTATGAGGCTCCTTCTCTATAAACAAATGCTCAATTTAGTTTCAAATTTCAACATATTTTTAGTTTAATGATATATTATTTTAGCTTTTAATAGCTTGTGAAAAAATTACATTTTTGTTTAGTCACTTTTTAATATGCATATCATGGAAACATGTTTAAAATAATAAAACATTCTGGAAAGTTAACTAAATTTATTAGTTAATGCTTTCTTTGACCATAAATAAATGTATTAAATCATATTTCTTTACAGACACCAAAGAAATATTCTTTGAACTAAATAACAGAGTGGACAGAGTACATTAATATGTTATATGTAATTATTTAATGATATATTAATTTATTTAATAATGATTTTAATAATTCACATTGCAATTCTGATACGATTAAGAAAATTTGATATATTTAAACATTTTGATATGTTTAATTTCTTTTATTATGCAGCTAAGTTTCAACCATTTTTAATGCATCTCTTTGCCATTTGCTTGCATGTTTGCAAAATACACTTACTTTTCAATAATTGAGGATTGCATTTAGTTTCCTAATATTAAGTGAAATTGTTTCTACGTAGACATTTTTCTGTCCATGCTCGTATTTCAACATATTTTTAACTTAATAAACATGTTATTTTACCTTAATTTCTGCTATTTTAATTACATTATTTAAATGCATATGTTTTCATTTATTTATTTTTATAAATCATATTGCGAGAACAACTGAATGAATTAAATTGAAAATTAAATTAATGAGTTAATGATTTACTTATAATTAAAATTATTTATCAAAAGATTATAATAAAGAAATAATCATCAACCAAATATTATTTAGGATCAGTGAAATTAAGCATTATTAGTAATTAATTAATATTCTTATAGATGACAACTACCAAATCATTCCTCGTAATTACTATTACCTCCAAATAATTACTCGTTAAATCATTGAACAATAGTTTTAATAATTCAATACTATTCACATTGAAATCCAAACAATTTCTGATTGAAAAAATTTGAAATTTTTACAAATTTATTTTTTGGCAACTAGGCTAATGAAATTTTTAAATCATTTCACCTGCACCTCCCTCCCCCATGAAAAAAAGAAAAATGCTATGATGTTGATGAGAAATTTAATATATTTTGGATAAGGTCCAAAAAGCATTATTTCATTTTCAACAGTATTGTTATGTTTACAGGATTTTAATTATATATTTTATGAATTCTTATTTCACCAGAATCACAACCATGTAGTTTTCCAACTGCAATGCAGTGCAGTGCAAATTAATGTCAACTCTATTCCCATTTCTAAATTTTGAAATTTTAAGCAATTAATATTTCAACACTTTTTGCATTCTTTTTATTTTGTGCAATAAAGGAGAAGGGAAACATTCAAAATTGCCGTTTTTGCAAGCATTTTTTAAAACTTGATATGTTTAAGGCCGTAAGCCTGGATAATCGTCCCAGCCTTATGGTACATAAGATGTTCATAACAGGATCTATTTTATATCCATATTACTTGTATTTCTCATTATTCGCAGCGGCATGGTCATCGGGAGGTGTTTATACTATTTCTTTTTTCGTTGGATTGCAAATCAATGTGTATACGATTCTTGTTTCTAAATTTTTTATATGATTTTTTTTTTTTTGAAATGCAGAAATTTTTTAAAATTTAAGTTAAAAAGCTATTAATTTGAAGGCTTTTTTTTCCCTTCCGAAACTAGTATATTTTTTTAATACGAATCGGCATGTTCTCATTCCCTACCCTATTTTCATGTATAGTAGAAAATCGGGCAATATCACTGGTTCGCTCCGCTGGAGAGGCGATGCTTGCGCTCGCTGAAATTTTCGGTACAACTTGAATTTGATGCGTCTTATAACTGGATTGCATAAACTGAATGAATTCGACAAAACTCTTTGCAATATTATGCTATATATCTTAGATATTCATATATTGTTGTTTGATATTTATTATTTTTCATTATTTTTTCCGTTTAGTGATATTTAGACTATTTTTTTGTAAATAATAAAGCATTTTACTGTATCTCAAATTTATTAAAATGTTATCTCAATATAAATGAAAGTTGTGTCTATGCAATGGTGTCCCACATCTTCTAAATGCCGAAACCAATTTCAATCAAACTTCCAATTGTAATTTTTTATAACAAGGAAAAAAAATACCATTAATTTTTCAAAATACAGGTATTATTTCATTAATTAGTAATTAAATGAAAATTTGTCACTTTTCAGAATTAACTTTGAAGAAAATAATCTTAGAAGAAATATTTTAATATCAAATTAAAATTCAGAATTTAAAATAATATTAAATTCATTTCTGTACAGTGTTTTTTTTATTTCAATTTAATGTAAAATATGTGGCAGTAAGACTCTGATCCATTCTGCCATTATTTTTTTGAATTTACTATTTTATTATCTTTTGGAATTATTTTATTGAATTGTAGAAGTTAATTTAATACTGTCTGAAAGAAAAGATTATGTCATTCGTCTTCATTAAACTTAAATGACCAAGGGAGTTAATCATGTAATGTGAAATAATAAAAGGATTCTACGTATTAAAATATATCCAAAATTGGATTTTATATTAAAAACATTACACACAAACCATTTTAGTTCCAAGTAACAGCAAATTATTGGCTATTAATTTATAATTCATAAAAAATAAATTGCTGCTATCGTATTACGTTGTTACAGCCTTTCCATTGGGATATTTTTTTCCCCTCCAGCGTTGAAATTAGTGCTCTCACTTCAAAGGAAATGATAGGGTAGGTGAAGTGTTTTGGTAGATATAAGGCATGTCTTAAATCCTTATATTTTTATGTATCATTTATTTTAATGATACATAAAAATATTAATTAATTAAACACCAATTTGGAAACACTAATTGAATTTTGTCACAATTAAATATGTCCAGAAACTTAAATATGAACGCTTGATAACGGATTTTAAACATTCAGCGCTTTTGCGCATGCGTTAGGTTACGTTTCATTCATCAAAATAGGGGGAGAGGAAATGTTTACATTTAACAACTTAGAAGACCCGGATTTTATAAGGCTTTGAAAGAGACATTCCTGAAAATTAGTAATACTGAAAGCAAAAGGTAATAATACCCATTAAAATATATCACAGAGTAATTTTAATCTAATGCAAGAGGCATAAGCTTTACAAAAGGAATAATAATTATTATGTTAAAATTTTTTGAAATTGCTTTTTACAAAATAATAATGATCTTTTTAATATTAATATGCTTCTTTTTTAAATATTATAAAATGTTTTGACAATATTTTATGATTAACAACATTCGATAACTGAGTTTATTCTATTTAAAGCATCTTATTTTCATTAAAGGAATTGCTGTAAATATGGAATGTCTTAAAAATATTTTTTTTTTAAATTATATGCTTTGATATTTAAAAAACATTATAAAGTATTTTTCTAATTAAAAATATCATTTTTAGATACATTACATGCAATAATCAGCAACATTTTACCTTTATATATTGTCTTCCTTACTTTCCTCTGAAAGGGCGATTTTGCTATCATGCTATCGCGTTCTTCATTTACTAAAGAAATTAAAAAGGTTTTGGACGTTTCTTCAATAATAGAATCCCTCTCCAAATATTTCCTTTCCAGTTTTTAAATGAGTTAACAATGAGACTGCCACTTATCACTCGACATTTTATGTATGACTTTTTTCTAGGACTAATTTATTCATTTCCATGTCTGCTGTGGAATTGATATCTATAATTTTCATATCTGTTCAAATGTATGGGATTGCGCTGAAGTTGCAATGATATGGTGGAAGGCGAAGTACTTAAAAACTGTGTTCGTGTAACATAATATCAAATTTATAAATCCTTAATTTTGAAACATTTAATTTTACAAGCTGTAATAATTAAATTTTTAAGGAACTGGATAAATGAATGATAGAATTTGTTGACAGCCAATATAAAATTTATCTTTTATGGCTGTTAGAGTTTGGAACTTTATTAACTTGTACAGTATGATACAGCCCATTATTAATTACAACCACAGCAAATACAGAATTTTTTTTTCTTTTGCCTACTTATATGCATCTGTCCGTGATAGTCCCCTTTCATATTACTGGCTTTAATGAATGAGATTCACTTTATGCAAAAGTTCCATGCCGTATCAATATCAATTTTAAGTTAAAATAAAATGCAGCCAGAAACAATACTTGCATACACATGATGAAAATAAAATTAATGAAAAAGTATCTTATACGGATAATTTAAAGTCAAAGATAAATTTTGGAAATGCACTCATCCTTCCACATCTCACCACTCTATGAGATGGAATTGTCAAAAAGTGATCGTCTTGGGATACTGAAACGAGCTGCAACTCAATATAATTTTTTCTCTATCCATTGCTGACATTATCTATATGCAGGAAAAATAACAAAAGAAAAAATTCCCTCATAGAAAATATTACATTCTAAGTGGAGAAAATATATAAGCAAATGTTGTGATAAATGTAAACTTTTTAACTGTGCAATATACAAATAATAAATAAAATAAATAATTCATATCCTTTTCAAGAAAATATCTAATATTTTTAGCCATAGATTGATTCAATTTAATGTTTTATGTGAGGTTATGCTTTCTTTTTTGGGGAATTTGAAGTCTTTAGATGGATGACCAGATGCTAGGCACTTGTGGCCTCTTGGAATTCCAACAGTTCTTCAGGCAATGAATGTAGGCTGCATTTTTATAGCTTCTCCTATCTTTCTCTTTAGAGAAATAACACTGTACAAGTTGTCAGCATTGTTTCCTACTGTCCTTCAATTGAATATTTTTTCTAGATGCATTAAAACCTTTTCCAAAATGGCTGGGGAATAATGTTACGGAAAATCGGTTGTAACTTCAGAGTACTGTTGTTATATTGATATTATTTATCCTAACACTACAGGGTTTTTTTTTTTTTTTTTTTTTTGTCTTTTGAAATTCATTATTACAGAACTTCTGGATACAAATCTACGATTCACAGACAATTTTTATTCACTTTTTAAAAAAAAAAAATCCAATAATAATTATATGTATAAAAAATATTTTATTTTGAAATATATATTTGATTATTAACATGTAAAATTGGAAATTTAAAATAACATGCTTCTAGAAAAATCTCAAAGATTTTACACCTTTTCTTTTTTGTAATATGAATTTAATGCATTTGTTAAGATTCTCAAGTTAGTCAATAAGACATTATCTTGTTCATGAAAATTAAACAAAATATTCTTATAATTTATTAACAGCTTATTCTACAGAAAAGCTTTCAAATTTTTAAAGTTATAGTCAGTTAATAAATAACTGCTTAGAAATAAAACATGGAATAAGAGTTTCTTACCTTGTTCAGAAGAATTAAATTTTTCCAGATCTTTAGTAAATAATTTCGTCAATTTTCTCTCGATGAATTTTTTTTTATCGCCATATGAATTAATGTTATGATCTGAAGAATGTCTTATTGTAGATGATGTGATTCAGAAGTGAAAGGGAGAATTCCTTCATGATATTTACTATTCTCATTAATTGTGGCACTTCATGTGCATCTTATTAAAACAGTTGGCAAAAATTGATGGAACTTCTTCAAGAGGAAAGGCACTATTTGATGTTTCTCTTTTGCTTCAACTGGAGGAAAGTTTTTACTATAAACACTGTGATAATAATAAACAACAAACTGGCTTCTTCCCTAACCTTCCAGAAGATCAAAAACAACAAGTATTTAAAACATCAACAGAGTACACTTCATTACCACATAAAACAGAAAATTGGCAGTCATTAGATTCCACCATTTTAATATGTTCTGGCTTGATGGAATTCATTGAATTGAATGTTCTTTTTCCATTTTTTCAAGAAAAAAACCCTTAGAGTTGAATTTTGTAAATTAGAAAAAATTACTTTTTAAAATTACTATATAATTATTTTCGTATGATAATTTTCCAATGTGGTTGAACAGATGTCTACAAGATAATAACATTTATTTGTAATATAATTTCATTCTTGAATATTCTTATGGCCACTTCTGAGACCTTCGATAGTTTCATGTTGAAAAGCACCACAATTCTTTTCAATTCCAATTTATCAGAAAGTAATGATTCCATAATTGAACAGATGGAATATTAAGGCCAATACAGCCAATTGTATTAAAATATGCTTGCTCTGCACAAGCTGGTTTTTTGTCACACATTCTTTTCTGAAACTGAAATCTATTATTTTATAGGAGACTATTTTAAGAATCTCCAAACATTCTGTCCTTCATGAAAAATACAAAAATATTGATGATTTTTGGATCAAATTTCCTTTAAAGCAGAAACTTCAGCAACTGAATCATCAATACTGAAAGTTGTAGGATTCTTTTTATGAAGGAAAGCAGATTCTTTAAAGATATTCAAAATTATGGTGAAACCTTGTTTATATGAATCCTCAGTTTGCCTTTTTATGCTGAAGATCCAATAGGTACTGCTCCTGCAGCAATATGAATGTCACAGAAATACTTTATAGATCACAGGAATTTGTAGATTCAACAAAAATGATCCATCATGATGCTGATAAGATGCAAGATCTTTCCATGACAAGGGTCACAATCACAACAACAAAAGAATTCTCTTCATAGGCAACTTCTGTAGGGTTTTTTTTTCCCCATAAGTTGTTATTTTTGTCTTTAATTTCTAGAATAAAAAATAAGCTTATTTTAGAGGTTCATAAATATGAATTATTACTTCTTAACAACTGTTTAATATAATTACAGGAGGTCTTATGAAAGATGAAATCTAATAAGTAATTAGGAAGTAATGACTTAAAGATGAGAAATTAAAAAAGTGCTAATGCTCTTACAAAGACATGTAACCTACATGTTAGAAAATATATAATAATAGCATTATATTTACTGAGAAAAACATTGATCCAATATAAGTCTATGTACTTGATTATGCATGCATCACTTTTCTGATATCAACTTTCCTGTATTTTTTTCAGCCATCTAAATAAAATTGTTCAGCATAGCTCATAAAATAATTAATCATAACCCTTATATTCATTCTATCATACTTATTAATTCATGGCCAATCACTGAAAACACTATTCACTTTATTGTTCATATTTATCCTTACATTTCAGACTATAACATAAAGCTAATGGATATATATTAATCAGAAGTGTCTAAAAAATCAAATTTAAGATTAAACAATATGAAATATAAAAATTAAACTAACTACGGATCTTATGAAATGATAAATATATTATAAATCATTATAATAATGACCCACTTATGTCTAAAATTTAGAATTTGCAACTCACTTTAATAATGGCAGGCCCATTCTGAGATCGAGATGAAGTCTCAATTTCTCAAATATTTAATTTTTCTTTGAATAGGATTAATCGCATCATCTGATAGATCATTTGACGGGAAATCTGACTTCTCCAGAATTTTTTTTTTTTTGGTGTTTGGCTGCTTCTGTAGGTCCTACACCATAATTAAAATAATCCTTGAACTGTTATTTGCAGTCTTCAGGAGGAAGAATTCAAAATTTCAGCAATAATAAGACTGTGTACAGGAAAGAGAATAATAGTTATTATTCTAGCCAATCTCCTCTGAAAAGATTCAAAGTGGAATTTTGAAACCGATACACTTCTATCAAATAAGCAATGCTGACCTAATGAAGAGAGTGGTTTTATAGATTAAATTCCTAAAATTATTTACTAGTAATTAAAAATAATTGCTCAAATGAAGTATTTATTCTATTTAAGATCAGAATAAATATGCACTCTAAATTTATTTTCATGATGGAAGTCTGGCCTGAATAATTTGTTTTAATCAAACTATAGAACTTAGCAAGAAACTTATTTTATGCACTTTTAAAATGGCACATTGTTAAACAAACGTTATTTTTTTTATAGATATATGAATTTATATTTCTTACACCAGAGATAATTCAATTACATTGTCAAATTCAGGAAATAAATGTGTTGTAATGAAATATAAGTGCAATTGAAAGAATAATAAAAATAAGATCTGCCATTTTTATAATACAGATAAAATAAATAATCAATAAAAATACCTTAATCAAGTAATTGCAAATATGCACTTAATAAGCTTACTTTCTAAAAACTGTAATTTTTCGATTATAAATTAAAATCAACTTACTCTTAGAAAATTATCTTCTGTTCGCATGCATATAGTTTGAGTTTAGTTTTATTTCCAACATAACAGAGGCAAGATATTCAGTACTTTATTGAAAGTCCTTCCTTATTGAATCAACTATGTTGGCATTGAAATTTTTCCAGCAATAATGTCAAAAAAAAACACTTAATAAGACTCTACAAAGAGGCGTAATATATATATAGTTAATATTTAAAGCTAAAATTAATCCCCTAATTACACAGGGGAAGCTAAGGTGCACTTCGAAACTCGGTTAACCTATATTTGAGAGTGCCCCTTGATTCTCGCCAAGTTTTGACAGATATTTTACTGAAATTTCATTGTTTTGGTTGCCATTCCTGTTCGCATGGTGTTCCGCACGAACGGGAATCGCGCCAAACAAAAATCGTCAATTTCGCCAAAGGGGCACCCTCAAATATATTTTCACTCGAAAATCAACTTACCAGCAAACAAATCTTTTTCCTGAAGGGCATGATTTTCTACTATTCCACTGAGTATTTGTAGAGTTTCTAAATTATTTTTCCCATTCGTTAATATCAACTACGTATTTTAAGTTGCTTCTAATGGAAATTAATTCATTGCTTCCGACAATTTCATTTTTATAGGCAAATTGTTGGCTGTTATATTCGTACGAATATGCTCGATAAATCTATTTTGATGGGAAAAGGGTAAAAATATATAGAGATAGATCACTCGACAAAGCACAAAAACAAATACGTCATTCACAAGTCACAATATGAACTGAAACTATTTCGAAGCTCGTGTATAATGACGTCACACACTCTTAGCATTATGCGCGGCGGTGCGAACCAATAGTATTGCCGGATTCTCCTTCACACATGAAGTAGTTTAGGGAAGGGCAAAATGCCTCTCGGTTTTACTTAGCAATTTTCAGGGTGCGCCATGATCTCCCTAACTCATACATATATATATATATATATATTCGCGTTTTCACTATTCGCGGATTTAAAAAATGCGACCCCCAATTCCTTTATTCGCAACTAAAAATTTCTTTATTCGCGGATCTAATAAGTACATACATAATAATAAAAGGATTCCAATAGGTATCCAACCCAATATCCTTTGTAAATGCCGTCAAATGGACTAATAAAAAAAGTAAAACAGATTTTATTACAACTTTGTCTAAAATATGTTGTTAAATGCAATCTGCAAACATAGCCGAAATCGCGAATGGAATAGGACGAGGTGGGTTCGAAAGATAGAATCAAGTGACATTCAGGCATTGCTTGAATCGTAAGATGAAGATATATATATGTTAAATTCACAGCCCATTGAAGAAGGGGCTTCAACAAGCACTGACATTTGAAACGAAAAATCTTAGTAATTGTATCAGATATACCACTCGACGTTTTCATGATTCATTTAACATTGGAAGCGTCATTTTCCAAAATCTTATAACCTTAGTATCTTTCATGAGCAGCTTTTAAAAAAAAATTGTAGTTTATTTCATAACAAGTAATCGATTGAACAAACAAATAACAACAAAAATTGGCATAGTAGGAGAATTTCTGTTAATCTCGGTTAATACATTTATCTATTCACATTAGTGAAGATGCGATAATAAATAATCTAGTTATAGATGCGTTTCATTTTTTTCTTTTGAGGACTGGAATAGAAGTTTGAAATTTTATGCACTTATGTGCCCTTGGTGAGAATAAATTATTTTAATATTTTCTGATCTTATTTACAAATTAATCACTAAATAAATAATCTTTTGATTAAATTTTGCCCTGCCCACCACCCATTAACGTATTTGGAAATAATAGATCTTAATATTAAAAATTAGAAAGTGATTAAAGAAAAAAGAAAAACCTTGCTGTTTTGTAGAATGATAAAACTGTGCTGAAGATATTTTTTAAACTTAAATTTAGTCAGATAAAAATAATTATATCTATATCAAAATCTTTTGAAAAACTACGTTGTTCTTAAAATTAGCAGGTGAATTAGGTGAGAAAACTTACGGTTGATTCGATTTCACAGTCTGAAATAAATAAAAGATAACCCGAACAAGTGCATAAATTTAGTTTTAGTTTATTTATTTTGACGTACCATTTAAAAGTAAACAGTTGGGCTGTTTGGAAATTATGATTTTGAATTGCGGTCAGATAACGAGGACGATACTCCCAGTGATTTCCTCTCTCCAGCATTCAACGCACTACCAGAGGAAATTTTTTTAGTGTGCACACGTTTTTGCCGATTTTTCAGCAATAAAATCGGAATCTTATCACCAGACCACCGCGTCCCCTTGAAAACATTACTTAAATTATAGAGAATATGTTAAGGTTATAGATCGTTTTAGAGACTGGCAGAAAAGAAAAATGAAAAGGGTAATTGAAAAACGACATCTTACAAATTGTAGGACTTGATTCTGTAATTAATGATTATAGATGGCCGTGCTGGGTTAGTGAAGTAGAGCGATAAGACTACTGATATCCAGGATAACAGCAGTATATATTTTAGTTGTAAGTTGGAGATCTAAATCAATATTATTTAATGCCTTATTTTAAGTAACTATTTTAAATCGTTATTATTTTATTTAAGAGAAAAATTAATCGAAAAATCTAAATGAATCAGAGATTATTAGTTATATTAGTTAAAACAGCTTTTGCTCTATAAAGTCAGCACAAGCATATGATCACACATAATCAAAGAAAGATTGTGACAGATCCGTGTTTTAAAATCAAATGTAACATTAATATAGGAAGGGTAACCTCTTGCTGTTGTATAGCTTTCAAAAGCTAGAGCCATAATGAGAATGAGGAAAATAATGAATTCCTACTTCATTTTGACCTCTCTTTCTACAGAGCAATTTTCAATTCTTGAAAGATGTTTGGAGGTGGATAAGTTTCAAATGTCCTCCCAAGAGCGAGCATCTTGGTGATATTCAATGAGTTCAAATTTGGAGATCTTAAAGGACAGTTCTCTGCAGAATTTTCATACTTTCCAAATAATAATATCATGCATTTTGAACTAATATTTTTTTTTTTATCATAGGTGCAATTCAAATGTAATGTATCGATAAAAAAGTCGATTCAGTATTTTATTATTTGAAAAATTCGACAAAATCTATAAACTTTATAAATTTTAATCAATTATTTGCTATAGCAATTTTAAAGTAGAAGTAATTTTTTTTTCTATTGAAAATGCATTTTTCCCTTTGTTATTTATATACATTGCCATATATTGATGAATGATTAATTTGATGCAAATTCCATCATTTGCAAGATATTTTATATTTAATTATAATTTTTTAATAATATTATTTATTTTCTTTTGAAAACAGGTAAGATTCTGAAGATTCTGGTATTGTATTACGTTAATAATAGAATATAATTATTGGAAATTATCATATGGTGATGATAATGAATTAAAAACAGCCTGACTTTTATTCTTAAGGCTGAAGAAAAAGCTTTTCTTAAAACTTATTAATTTTTCTGTATACCTTTTAGACCGTTTATATTGTCTTTTATCAGAATAAATAATTTCTCTTAACAAATAAAATATTCTTTTATTTATAATTTGGAAACTTCTAGAATGAATTTGATCTATGTTTTGAATATATCTTCCATTAATTGATTTCCGCATAAATTTCATCGACATTAATTAGATATACATTAGTATGGCTATCAACCACTCATATGTTTTGAACATATGTTATTTATCGTATAATTTACAGAAGGACGTAGCACAAAATTCTTTTTTAAATTCAAAATTTGATTTCGATAAGAAATTGTCACTGCAGTCACATATTTGCTAAAAACTTTTTTTTGTTAAATCGAAAAGTATTTAGATCTCCTGAAATGGGACTAAATTTCGATATTTTTTTTTTTGCAAAAAAAAAAAATATCAAAAAAAAAAAAGATTCTATTCGTTTGAAAACAGAAATGAAAAGCAAAATTTTGTTTTCAAGCATAAATTTGTAAAGTTCAGATTGTTATTGAATAATAAAAGAATGACTGTGACATATAAAATTTAGATATCCTGGATTAGTTGTGATATTACTGATTTCTTGCGAGCTGCAGATCTATTGTTGATAATTTTATTTACTTCTAGTCTACTATTTAATTAACAATTTTTTTAAAACCATATATATAAAATCTATTTTATGATTTAAATGTTTTTTTTTTATATTTGTGAAATTAAACCTAATTTTGGAGTAAGAATGGAGTAAAACAAAAATTTAAAAAAAAGATTTTTTATGGATGTAAATTTAAATATCTGATTGAATAAAGAAGATAATAGAATGGAAAGCGAATATTTTTCCCAGGACAGAAATATAAAATTTCGGATTTTAATTGTCAGTAAAAAAAAAGCTGTCATGGAAATTTAATATATTTTCTGGAATCTATTCGGACACCTTATTATTATTATTATTTTCATACCAATACACACTATTTAAAAAACTACAACACTCCTTTAGATTAATATCCTTTTATTTATTGTCTATATTGCAGTATATTTTTTTAAACTATAGAAAAATTTATTTTGTGACATAATTACACTCAGGCGTAAGTCATATCAATTCCCCTCTACATTGGAGATACGTGTCTGAAAATCTACTTTTTTTTTCTTGGGTCTGTGACCATAGATTCATATTCAATACAGCAAGATTTCACTTAGAAAATGCTGTTTTGCAGGATTTAAATTTAATGTCAAAATGACGAAATATAAATCGAAAGCATTTCGCGAAAGGTCGAAATTCCATGAAGATATTAGTTGCACTTCAGAAAAAGTAAAGGAGTTTAAATGTGAATCTGTTAAGTTAGCTATGTAAGAAGAGGACGTATGTTTGATTGAAGGACAAGATTCATCATATTTTGAATGTATAAATCCAGAAATTAATATTGAAATTTTTAGAGGAAAATTGCATTGTTGGAAAAGCTCTTCATTTAATGGTATCGTAAAAAAAATCGAATTCTTTAATAAATCGGTTTAATAGTCCGAAAATGCGTTAGAATTCAGCGTTTTGTTTATTTCATTTAAATGAATTTTCCTTCAGGAAAGTTACAGTGACCTTCCATAGCTCAACTTCTAATCTTGTTTCATTTCTCGACAAAATTTAAGGATGTTTAAGAAGTTGTCAAGATTTATCAATGGTTGAGGGCAATAAAATAGTATTTTTTCAGGGGCTGCTTTCAATAAATTGAGCTCAGGTCAAAAATACCTCTAGAACATATGTCTAATGTAATAACAGGCAAATGTCCCCAAGAATTTAGGGAGCAGAAAAGAAAAAGCATGTTCTATGCAAGATGAAAGCATGTTCTATGCAAGCATGTTCTATGCAAGATGGCTGGCAATGACAAATTAAGTATTATGTTTATATCTTGCTCCATTTATGAAACTCCACAGATGAAAAAAAAGTGCTAAATTTGTCATGAAGGCTTATGCTCCCTCATGACTCACTCTCAAAGGTCATTCAAGAATTATTTATAAATCGTAATTTTTCTTTAAAATGATAAAAATGTTACAAGTACGTATAAGATAAAGTTAAGGTAATTGTTCCAAAAAAAAAAAAAAACCCTTCCAAGAGAAATTCTCTTGTGATAAATCTTAAAGTTTCCTTTTCAGTATGTTATTTCGATTGAAGAAAACTAGTAGATGTCTGACAAGCAAAAGGACAGAAAATGCTTGATAAACACATTTAAGGGTGAAAGGGGTTTTCAAACCACCGTAAGTTAATTTGAAGTGAATTACATATATCTTACTTATTGGCAGCTTACAATAATAACGTAACCAGCTCTCATAACTAAAATAAAGAACCGCTAGAGCGGATTTTTGCTACAGGGATTAGCGATATAAGAGTCAAAAATTCCATCACATTCACAAATAGCAGAAATAATTGTGAAACATATTACAAATGATTCTAAGCTCGTTGGGAATTTCAAACAGCGAGACAGATTTTTAGATCTAGATTGCTGGACACCTCACGCAATTTGAACGAAACATGTTCTTCACGTTTGCAACTACTACAGTCTTGATAATTCTTTTCTTTATATAAGGATAAGATACATATTTTTAATTATGGAATAATATTTAAAAAAATTTCAATAATTTTTTATTGTTATTTCTTTTTTTACTTCAAAGCTAAGTGAATACATAAGTTAGTGAATACATAAAATTTTACTTTTAAAATAGTTTCGATTCTTGCTGTTACCGAAAATCTGGTAATTAGAAAATAGACTAGACATAAATGAAACCATTAGCAATAGACCTTTATTTCGTGAAAAATCGATAATTTTTCTCCAAATCCAGGAGACAGGAGACAGGTATTACTTTTGTCCCTGCTTTTTGCCACTCTAAATTTGATATTTTTTAAAAAAATTGCACTCTATTTATGTTTTTTTTAATTGAAAATTATATGTGTTTGAGAAAAAAATTGAACATTTTTTTTTTTTTTCTATTCCGGGATTCCCAAATATTTTTCAATTTTTTAAAAACTTTTTTTGTTAAGCATGAAATTGTAGTGAAAACTTTTTGTAAAATTCAAATTTTGATTTAAAAATTTTTTTTTCCTTGATATATATATTATTTTACAGGCGTTAACAAAAAATAAGCAACCCGTATAGGTGAAGTATTTATGCTATGTTTATTATGTTATAGCTCGAAAATTTATTGTTTATAATATTTTCAATAATTTTTGTGAATATTTTATTAAGTATGAATTTTTGATTTCGTAATCTTAAGTTTCTAAGTAATTTTATATTATATATATATATATTGGTATACCTCAACTTAAGTTGAATTTTTATTAATGCATTTCCACAAAAGTGATATCAATGGAAATATATCAAAGAAACAGGTTAATTTGATTTTTAAAAAAGTTAATCGAATTAATTTACATACTTAATTAATTAGGATTTCGAAATATTCTCATCAGACCCAATAATTATTTTTCTCTCAATTGATTCTTCGTCATGAAATAATATTTAAAAGCATTTTTCTCAGCTTCTGTTGAAACTTTTCAGAGTTACAAGGTTATAAAAACTGGCATTTTTAATGTTAAATGGGACATTAAAAAATGAGTGATATCCAGGAATTTATAATTTATTTCCCTGATTTTTTTTTAATTCATGTAAAGAAAAAAATTTTACAACCCAAATGTATGAAATAAAATAATTGATATTAAATATGTTGATTAAAACAATTGATATGAATTAATATCAAAATAATTGATAACTTTATAAATTTTGGAATACAACTGCGAGAAAAAAAGTAACTCATAACATAGTAACGTTTTTACATGATAGCAAAGCTAAGATAATATAATATCATAATCTTGAGCATTATGTGCATAGCTGTGTTAGGCTTTGATATATTTATAAAAAACTTCCGAAAATCTATTGCTGTGCGGTAACATTTTGATCGCTTACTTGTTTAGTGTCCTTAATAATGATATTTGATTTTTTCTGTCTATGTAACCATCTTGATGTATGAGTTTTAACAAACAGTATGAAAGGGATTTTAAAAAAAAATTCCGAATCAGGGGATTTTGATAAAAAGTGAAATTTTGTTTACCATCAAAAAATAAAAAGGAATTTGATCAGTAAAATAAATCATGCAGCATATATTTTCTTACTAGGCAAAATAGTAAGTTCATTGTTCGATTGCAATTTTTAACAAATATTTATATTTTACTGTCTTTTTTTTTTTTTTTCATTTATTCATCTATAACTGATTCCACAAATAACGCCTATATATTTTAGTTTTGAAATAAGATTTAAGGACTTGTCTTGTAATTCATATATTTTAGATTTAGTCTGACACCAGGATTTTAAATAAAGGCGATAAACATTGCCCTACTATAAATTAAACTGAAAGATAGTTACAAATGTTTGCTTTTCATAGAAACATTTAAAAAAAATCAAAGTATTAAAAAGAATGTTTACTTTTATTTATTTAAGATATTCTGATGCTTGGAATTATTCTCGACTCTATTCTTCAAATACAGTTTTACATTTTTCGTGAAATACGCAAATTAAGATGGCACAACTCAAAGAAATTTAATCATTAAATCAAAGTTAAAAAATGGTATGCCAATTAAATACCACAAGAATGGGAGTGCTTAAAAATTTTCTTTACTTTTTCTGTTCCAGCAGTTAGAGATTGGGTATTAGATTGTACTAAATGTTTCATAGCTTCATTTTAGAAATCCGGAAAACAGATACGAATTGTGCTGTCAATCAAAATCGCTAAGCAAATTTGACTAACAGGTTTCATAATTTTCTTTTTTTGTGATGCGAATGTGGAATTCTTTTCTTTCAAATGCATCCACTTTTATATCCCCCTTAAGGCTTAATCAACTATCTATCTTCATTGAATTTGTCCTTTTATATTATTAAAAAAACTTTGCTCTTTATTTCTTCTGGTTAATTTACTAGTTTTTGCTTAGCAATATCTATACCTATGTCATTCTCTTTCAAACGTTTAAATTAGACAATAAATCGTTTGTTCTTATCACATAACAATATTGCTCGAAGACAACTAAAATAAAATTAAAAAAGGAAAAAAAAATATGACCTAAGCATAAAAGTATAATAAAAGGCTCGACGATATATTCATATTTGATTCATTTTAATTTAAGAATCTCATATTTCTTTCTAGAGGTTTTGTACCTTTAATCCTGTTCAAGTGGGAAACTAGAATATCGGGCTTTTCTACAAATTAATGATTGTTGGCTCCTTTTTTTATTCCTTTTTTTACTGTGATTGCCTTTAGGCAAACTATGTTTTAGTTATATTGTACCCTATTGTTTTAGTTATATTGAACAATCATAGGGGTCTAGAGGTTCCTGGCAATCAATCTTTTAACGGAACTTGATCAGAATCAGACTCAAATTTATAAATTTTATGATAAAAACTTAATTCTAAATTTCATGCATCTAGTATTTTTGAGCAATCAATTCGTCAGCACGTGGTTGGATAGACAGACCTAAATGTTTTTCGTATTCAAATTTATACATTTGTGATATATGATGAATTTTTTTGTTTGTGTGTGTTTGTAAAGACCACATACGAACTTTCATTGTACTAATTCGTTCCATATTTGAGCTAACGTTTTCGAAGGCAAGTGAATATATTTACTAAAAAATTTTTTTTTCAAACATCGGTGATGTCTAAAACAGGGTTTCAGCAAATTCAGGCAATCAAAATATTTGACTATATATTTACGACTCACGAAAATTTCATCAGAAATTTTATTTTTTATTCTTATGCGAGCTTATTTTATGACGATCAATCGACTGAAGTGGAAGAAAATCGGTAAGCCTTATGGAAAAATTTCGGGATACTAATTGATTGTTTATATTAAATAAGCATTGATTTTTCTATTTAAAGAAATGTGTTCTCTTGGGTCTTATCCATCAGTACCAGTTTTGTGATGATGCAATCACAAATACCCGAATTAGAGGTTGTCTGTAGCTCAATAACAAGTAGCGGACTGTAGTTTTTTAAAACAGTTTATTGTGAAACTCAACAAATATGCTAATTAATTTAATAAGCATTAAAATATTGCAACTTTGCATCACAATCTCGCTTAATAGGAGGAAATGTAAACAATAAAATAAATCTGAATATTTCGTCTCCTGCTTAGCAGAGGAGCAACTATCTCTGGGTCGGAGTTGTGACACATCTCCCTTCTTCCGACTACCAAAGAAGAAGGTTCAATGAGCTGTTGAGGGGAAACGGTCTGTCGTTGGTCACTCCTCCCGTGGATTGATTTAATGGCTCACTCCCCTCATGTAGCAGGGAATTGTGGGCCATCTGGCAATCTTTAAAAAGACACTTGAATTTCGAAGAGCATAAACCGGTATGAAAACGAAGGCAAAGTTTGTAGATTCCATGAATAGATACTAATTAATTTCTTTTTTCCATGCTCATGTTTTGAAAGTTAATGCATTTGTATAAGGAATACATGCCCTTACAACAAATACATGGCTTATAACTACTTTTATGATTTGATTTTACAACTAAAGACTTTTGTTTATAGGAATTATTTACATTTTTGTTTCTTTCTACATTTTTTATTGGAAAAGTTGCTTTCACTGCAAATGGTAACTGCGAAATACTTTCCAAAATGGAACTTCTTTCAAGTAAGGATATCAGGAAATCAAATTGTGGAACTTCAAAGTTTTTTAGAGTACTCTCAAATTGCTTTCATGATTCTTTGTCAAGTCTTTGAAGAACTTTGTTAATTAACAAAATTTCAGATAAATTATTTTGCTCGTAATTGAGAACTTTAAGACCTCGAATGTTCTTTTTAATGCAATCTGTTAAACGTTGAAGTTCGTTAGCTGACTCTCGTTGTAACTTCGCATAATTTATTATGGAAAGAATATAAAGGTCAATTAACAATCTTTTATTTTCATTTCTTTTCTTTAAGGCTTCAAATAGAGAATCAAATGTATCTTCCGATGATTTTAACTGTTTAGCTTCTCCTTTGAAAGATGCTCTTAAGTAATACAGTTTTTTGGTTGTCGTTTAAATTTACATTATTTGATACCAACGTACTGAATTGGGTTTTAAAAGTAGCCCATTCACCAAATGCTCCAGAAAACGTTGGGAGCGGAATTTCTGGCAAGCGTATTTCATTTTTGATATTTTTAACAAATGGTTCTTTTAAATTAGATGGAGATTTTAAAGAATCAAGAATAGAAGTGATTCTTACCTCCAATTCTTTAAGGCGGCTTTCCACTTGTTCAAAATCATTTGCCATTTCTTGTTGTGGATTCAAATCAGGAATTAAAAAGAATTCTTGTAGAAGCTCTTCTCACTTCTTCTGTAGTATTTTGACTTTCTTTAGTTTAATTTCCAGTTCACAAGTGGAATATTTATCACCATTTTCAAGAAATGCTTCTTGTTTCGTAACGTTGGCCTTTATCGAGCCTTTTGTACGATTGATTTTTTCAGCAATATCCGCTGTCGTTGCCATTGTTGTTCTTTTTCAAATCTTTTGAATAGATACTAAGTTCAAGTTGATAACAGTCATTATTATTCAATAATCCATTGTCTACGACGGACCAAAAATGTCTGTAGCCCAATAAACAGTTGTGGACTGTAGTTTTTTTTAAACGGTTTATTGTGAAACTCAACTAATATGCCAATTAATTTAATAAGCATTAAAATATTTCAATTTTGCATCACAACCTCGCTTAATAGGAGGAAATGCAAACAATAAAATAAATCTGAGCATTTCGTCGCCTGCTTCGTAGAGGAGCAACTATCTCTGGGTTCAGGTCACACGAGATCTAAATCTGAACTGAGGGGTTTCCTCTTTCTCCACCCCAAGAGGAGTTGTCGTTGTAAGTGAGCGTAAACAGAGGTGACCCAGAATTTTTCTTTTGACAACCTCTACTTTTGATTCCGCAGTTTTTGAAAAGTTTAAAATTACACAATCCAAAATATGTAAGTAATAAAATACTCATAAAAATATAATAAGCATACCATGGCCATTTAATAGCTATGGTATGATAAATTGGTATGTTGATAAAATTGTTTATGAGTTTGAATTACTGGTCAAATTTTAAATTCTGAATTCTTTTTTTTTTTTCCTCACTATACAATTTCTAATATTACTTTAATGTGCTTTATATTTTACTACATTTTTCTGCTTTTTAAGAATATCTCTGTTGAATTTCGGCTTCAGTCGATGGGACAAAATGCATCCAAAATACGTATTCGGTTTCCTGAAACTTGTATATTAACTGTAACCTAACGATTAATCGTCAAAGACAGAACTCTTATGAGATCACATCTAACTACTGTTTGTTAATAGCTTGCAGTTTATTAGACACTAGTTTTTTTATTAGAGAGTATCCGAAAAAGTTTTGGCAAGACCATTATTGCTGATTTGATAAACATTCTCTTTCTTAAATATTTTATGAGTCCTAAAAGATTTACACGGCGATATAAATAATTTTGAAGTTAAAAATCTTAATTAGGACTTTTTTCTTGGATCATGCATTCTGGAATTTGAAATTATTCCTGTAAAAAAAGAAATCATACAATATTTTGAATTTGACTAATAAATTAATCCAGCAGGAATATTCTCCTCTCATTTTTTCGGATACTCACTCAAAAGAGTAGCGTTCTTTAATATTTAACTTCGTAATACAGAAAATAAAATCGAATATACTCTTCAAAAATATATCTTTTTTCTTTGACATGCATCGTCCAAGAGATATGCAAGGGGCATTTGATATTCAGGGGACAGTCCTAAGACACAGTACAAAATAATTTGGAATAATGATGTTTCTTCGATGCAACATATAACACTGCTCATAAAATTTTACTTGACAACATTGTTATCTCTAGGAATCCGACAACTGGCTTTATGATTATCTGATGATAATATAATGAGAAAATTTCACTTAATAATCATACATGCAACTTTCAGACTTAAATTTATTTCATGCAGTATGTCACGGAATGATGGAAATTATCAGATAGTTACAGTACTTTGTAGTTCTGTATCACATTAATAATTCAATCTCTGAGTTTTCAAGATCCTCTAAAGGTATAACAAGAAATCGAGGATCCCTTAACGTGTAATGTGCAATAAAAGGATCCCACATTGAGATTTATTACTTTTGTCATTTTTACTGAAAACAATTAAGGATGTTTTATTTCTATACCTTTTATAGTTTTCATAATTGTACAATCTCTCCAGGATTTCTCTGCCATCCAGTAGATCTGCAATTTTAGTTTAAAGGCCAAATACTAAGCTTCATTTATCAAGCTTGCTGCGGTTTTGAGTTATCTGGTTCACATACAGTGAATTAGGGACATTAAATTCAATATATATGTTCAAATTTAATTTCAGTGAATTTTATCCAAGTTAACAGATTGCTGACCCTCAGACAAATTTGGTTTACAATATATCAGGCCTGTAGGCCTGTAATTTGGGTTAGAAAAGCATATATATACATACATTATATATATATATATATATATATATATATAT
>JAPMOQ010019132.1:2800669-2821134 GCA_026543055.1 Argiope trifasciata
TGTCCATTAAATAAATATTTGGAAAATTTTATTTTTTAAATGTTCGATTTTGAAGTTGGCTTTAGAAAAGTGTCAAAATGTATATTGATTTCGGGAGTTACATTACTTATTTTTTTAATAAATTTTAGTTAAACAATCGATATTTCAGAAAGAAAGAGCAATTAGTAACTTCAGTCAAAATTTAAGTGGTTGGTTAAAAAGTTTTATTTTAGATGTTATTTTTTCTTTTTGTACTGAGATCTTGTTTATATCACCTTAAATGATATCTCAAATGTCCCTAATGTTTTGATGTACGATTCCTCATTATTTTCCTTAAGAGAGGGGGATTAATAAATTTATATCTTCACAATATGGTTGTAAAAAACTATGAGTGCATTTTGTTGTTTTAAGCATTTTAGTAAGGGTTTATTACGGTAGTTTCCATTTTCCCTTTACTGCGACTTGAACTTTAGCTATTAGGTGGGAAACATAAAGTGAAATGAGGTTATTTTTTCTTGTTTCTTAAATTATTCGAAAATGACGCATTAAATCTTAACAAAAAGTTGTATAGCATAATAATGTGCGAAAAATAAATACCAACATTACATATTTTGTTTCCGAATATGAATACTAGGTCTTATTTAAGTTCAGATTGATTTTCCTGGTTTTCAAAAAATTCATTTTGCTTCCGAAAGACGATACTTACAATTAAATATGTTACCCAAATAAAGATTGTTCGCAGAGATATTCTATATATAAACATTTCTATACGTTGGTGGAAGAAACCCAGAGCACTATTATGTTGCGGAAGTTTGGAGAGGGCGTTTCAGATAGTGTTCATCCCATTTATTCAACACGATTCGAAAGTATGAAGTAGATGATAGAATTACTTCTCTATAGCTTTAAAATAGGACTTTATCTATCTATTCTAAACCAGTAATAGGCGTACTGATGACTATATTTATCTATTCTAAACCAGTAATAGGCGTACTGATGACTTTATCTATCTATTCTAAACCAGTACTAGGCGTACTGATCGAATCGACTACTTTTTTTTTCTGAAAAGAAGGAAGAAAATATAGCTTATGAAATTTCTGATAAATATTACTGGAGAAATGTTATGCGCCAAATCAATGATAAGAAACTTTTTAGGTTAGTAAAAGCATAATTAAAAGACATAAGAATGCACATTCACCATTTGCGTTTATCAATCGAAACTGTACTTCAAGGTAGAGTCCCTTTCATAGAATAGACCGCAAAAAATGTGAGAGGTAAAGTGCATGATAGTTAAAGTATCCTTACATTAAGCGGAAACCATAAGTGTTGGTCTACAGTCACTTGTTCAAAATCTTTTTCTGTACCTGGAATTCTTGATTTTTGCTCATTTTAATCGGTATTAGTGCGTTTTTGGTTATTTTTGGGGTAGTTGATGTCTCTTTCAATTTTGGTACATTATGTAGGGACGCATTTATTTTATAATGAAGAATAAAAAATTTTCAGACTATCAGTTCGTGAAATATTATGATATGCATTATTTCTTACTTGTTGAATGAAGCCTGCATATATAGGAAAGGAAATTGATAGCTAATGATGTAGTACATTTTTTCCTGTGGAACTGCTTCTTCTTACGAACAATATCTAATGATAGAATTTCCATTCGACGCCTGAAGCCAAAAAGTCTTTGTCAATGAAGGGATACTCCGAGAAATAAAGCGGTTATAAAGAACTGATAATGAACTGTAGATTTAATGCCGTGACAAATTGCAATCGACTTTATCTGTATTGGTTCAACAGAGTTTTATTTTTTGAAGATGATTTCTTCCATCAATAAAACCAATGAATCGGAATATTAGAAAACACTGGGAGTGTTGGTGTCAGTAAACAATTTAGTACTTGAAAAATAATTATCCACCTTATATAATACAGAAGGCATACCTTGAATAATTTTAGCTGTTTTCAGTACCACTTTTAACTTTCTTTTTAAGAATCAGATCTTGTAAACGTTTGAACCAGTTTGAGAAAACATAAAATTTAAGTCTAGAAAATAAAGAAGAGTGGGAACCTTCACTTCGTTGGGGATCACTCTCAAGCCTGTTACTATACCGCTCAGAAAGGTTATTCTTAGTAATTTTTAATGAGGCTTCATATCGAAATTAATCGCATCTTACAGTTCAGAAGGAGTGAACTGACAGTCATAATTAATTTCAATGTAATTTTTTTTGCCATAACCTGAATTATATATTCATCAGAAGGGCGACATACTTTATAATTTGTTAGTTTTGCTATAAATTTAATAAAAGATGCATTATGATGCTTACTATCAATTACAGTCAAATCGATTGCGTAATATTCTCATCATTACAGTATCTTTGAAGTCAATTGTTAAAGGCAATAATTAAGGCAATAATGTTGGCAATAATTTATTTATTTGGAACTCTAGCTTTTTTTCTCTCCTCTGCTGTTTCATCTCCAGGCATAAGACGGCTAAAAGATGTTTGAAATCGATTTTGGATGATAATCTCGATTGGGTTCTTATTTTTCCAATTGCTCAGGATTTCTCATCTACAAGTTTTCAGATGATTGTGGCTGCTGTTATGGCGGTATGCCAGCAAGAAACACATTCTTCGATAGTGAACTATTAGAACAATGGATTTAATCCATATTAATTATAAAAATAAATTTTTTACTATTAACGCACAATAAAGGATCAACAATTACAATGAACGCAAAAGAACGTCTACTCCATATGAGTAAGACTGGTATAGCGATATATTTTTTACAGGATATAAGGGACGACATCATACATTGAAACAAGAAGTATCACGTAGTACAAACAGCTGTAATGCGAATATAATCTTCCCCATAGTCCATGTGATTTTCAGTTAAATTCTATTTTGTAGTAGTGAACATTTTCCATCTCGCCTTAGTAAAGGCATCCCTACCATGGTTTAAAAACATCATAAGCATTGTTACTAAAGCATTTCCAAAAACAAAGACAATTAATCTATTCCCAGACATGCGGAAATAAATTCTAAATAATAATATTTAATAAAAAGTGCACACCTTACTCACAATTTTGAATATCCAAATTTAAGTTATTTTTTACAACTATCTCAGGAGGGCTCATTTCATTACTTTCTTTTTAAAAAAATGCATCAAGATAAAATGTTCTAACCGCCTAAATTTTTCTGTCTCTGATCTTAAAAGATCCTGTTAATGCATTCTTTTACTAATTCTTCACTTTTATTTTTATTCGTTTTGTTTTTTTAGTGTTCAAGTATATATACCACTCCAAACGTTGAAATAGTGTTAGATCAATATTTTAAATCTCAATTTAAAAGCTGCTCGAAAAATATTTGGTATAGCCTTCATAATTTTCAACCGACAAAAAGAATAAACTGGCAGTCATCATCAAGTGAATTAAATACAATAAAAATTATTTGATGAATATAATTCTTCATGCTTTCACATTACATAACAACTCTGGTTTTGGAATTGTTCAGCATATATAATATTAATATATGCATATAAAAATAAACATCTTTCGGTGTAATCATTATCGTGGTTACATATTTCATTGCAAGCGTCGTCCTCAGAAGATTTTTTTTTTTTTTTTTTTTTTAAAAACAGAAAAATCAATCTGAAATATAACAAGAGCTAGTACTCACAATTCTTTAGCAAGATATTTAATATTGGAATTCACTTTAAGCGAATTGCTATGTTCTACGAATTTATAATTGGCATTTTTTTTAATTCAATATTTTGGAATATATATACTTTTGGAAATGTGAAAAGGACTTCATGCCAGTTCATTTTCTTTGGCTTGATAGCCAAAGTTCACCTTTTAGCAGGGGAAAATGGTGGATCTTTCATGTTTGACTCATATTGAGATGACTAAAGCAATAAGATTTTAAATGCTCAATTTATTTCCATATTGTGAAGATATAGTTTTTTTCGCTCCTTTCCTACCAAAAAAAGGAAAAGTAATATCAGAACATCGAACAGTTTGAACATTTCAGTGTACATCAGAATATTTTGAGATAACATTTAAATTAGCATAAATAAGGTTTTACTGTCTTACTGTAAATGTACTTAAGGCTAAACTAAATAAAAAATCAATTGAAGTAACGGATTTTCTCTGTAAGTATGTCAAATAAGCGGAAAGGATTCGAAATACCCATTCGTTTTTTAACATTAATCATTTTATGCAGTCATCAGAGAAGCATTGACTTCTATGAATAGCAACGCAGAATTGCAACGAGATGAGAAATTCAATTTTCACTGATTTTGTCTTCACGATTCAATGTTTGTATCGTGAATATCATCAAAGGAGTAATAAGCTAAACGAATGAAACTTGACATTTTCTTTCTCAATAAGAAAATTGCACGAAAGCATTAAATCTTGAATACAGCGAATGAAAAAAGTTCGAAATCATATATTCGTTTATCTTCATAATTCAGAGAATATTAACACAAAACATGAAATCAAGAAACAAGAAAAATCGAGGGCAAGAATTCATTTGATTTTTACCACTATTTGGAGTGATGAATTGCTCTTTTGAAAGAAAAGATTTAAAACACGACATCTGGATGGATATTTCAAGTTAGATGCAGAAAGGGATTAAACGAAAGAACATTAGCGTTTAACAAAATAATTATCATGATCTTATTAATGAAAAGGGTATTTTTTGTTTGCATGTAAATATTTAAAGGCCGAATTAATTGCCAGAATTTTACCCAAATTAAATCAAAACAAGTTTTTCGATGCATGAATTTTTTTTGTTTGTAATTAGGTATTATGAAGTTTTCGAAACTTCTTTGATATGTGTACCATTGTACAGTTCCTTTATGAAGTTGTATTTGCAATATTTTTTTTTACAGATTCCTCTATGGAAGAAGAACAAGATAGAAACTTCCCGAAAGTTCAAGTATGTTTTACTCTAATTATAACGCGTCTGTTTTGTTTAAATTCTCGAAAATGTATTAGAGTAAACTTAGAAATAATGTTTCAGTCTCTAAGTCTAAACTCATTCAAGAATTCTGATAAAGGTATTTTTTTTCTCCTGTAATATAATTTAAATTAAAATGTGATAACCGAAAAAGAGTATTTTACACACTTTTTGACATATATATTTTCTGCGTCTTTAAAATTAAGAAAGTTGTCTGAGTGTTTTGGGTTGAAAAGAATTACCTGAGGGTCCATATTATTTAGAAAATTGAAGTCGATTTGCTTCAGACTTGTAAGACTAGATTCAGTGAGTATTGTTTCGCAACGTTTTTACTTAATTTAAGAGGGGTTGAACGAAGAAATCATTATGGAACTTTAATTTTCTTGACAAATATTGAATTTAAAACATATTTGACATAATTTTTTTAAAAATCAGATTATCAAACTATATTTGAAAAATCATTTATTGAAGAGCTAATTACGAATAATGAAGAAAACTATAATTTGAGACTGGATGTAGAAATTTCTTCG
Organism: Argiope trifasciata; assembly: GCA_026543055.1. Classification (NCBI taxonomy): domain Eukaryota; kingdom Metazoa; phylum Arthropoda; class Arachnida; order Araneae; family Araneidae; genus Argiope; species Argiope trifasciata. The sequence goes on from JAPMOQ010019132.1 coordinate 2,806,128, forward strand.
TTTCGTTGTTAATCATTACTCATTAAATATTCACGAATAAATCCGATGGATAATTATAATATTGTCTCTTATATAAAAATTGTCATTTACTCGTTAATATTTTATTCTGGTTATTGACAATTGTACTACTGAGAGGTTTTGCCCATTGAATATTTATACTTCAGTTTAATTACTTAGCAATTCTATTGCTCAAGAGTGCTTACTTTCCAAATTATGTATCATTATTACGAGAAAGAAAGTCTACAGTTATTAATTATAATTAAAATTATTGTAATTTGAGACTGGAAGTAAAAAAATATTCATTTCGCTGTCAATTATTACAAATTAAATATTTACTAATCAGTCGGGAGGATAATTATATTATTATTTCCTATTTGAAAATAGTCATTCATTCGTTAACATTTTATTCTGTTTTTTGATAATTGTTCTACTTAACGATTTTGGCTATTGAATGTAAAATTTCTGTTTAGTTATTTAATGATTCTATTGCGCAAGAGTACTATATTTTCCAAATTATGTATCGATGTTATTAAAAACAAAGTATTTACTCTCTGATAAAAAAATGACATATAGCATGATACTTATTTAATACTTTTTCTTTGTTAATAGGGGACTCCAAATATAGAGGCCGATAATTCGGCTAAGAGTTTCGTAGGAAACCCAATTTTACAAGGTGAGAACGAAAATAAATACGGTTTTGACAAAAAATCTTTTTGGATTTTTCTGATTTAATGTTTGCAATGGGGTATTTTTTTATCTACATTTTTTAATTATATTTTGTAGTAGTAAAGTTTTGTTTAGTTGCTAGTTAAGAATACTTTTTTAAATTTTAGTTCTTTAAATGGTTTATTAATATGCTAATTTATCAAAAACTGATTTCAAATTTTTGGGACGATCTGAAATTTATTTTGAGCAATATTATTTTTTCAGTTGCATAATAGCTATAAACTTGAATTCTGAAATATTTTTAAGGAATATAAGAAATTTTAAAGGTTTGCAGTCCATTTTAATGGACGCAGTTTTATCTCGTACACATTCATCTTTTTCGAGTTGCCACGTCACCGGAAAACTCAAGAAAATATAGGATTGTCGTTTAATATTGAATTAATCTTGTCATTTGATATAGCTCCATTGTTTTCAACAGTCTCTTAAGAAATTTTTATACAATAAGAAATTTTTAATATGCTTTTATGAACTAGCTTATTTTTGATAAAACTTAAAGAACCAAAAAACTTCAAGACTTGATAAAAATATGTATAATATATAATATGCCAAATGAATATTGACCTGACATGGGATCAGCCAAACTTAATCTATCCGGTAATCTTTATTTTTCTAATTTTTTCATTTATTGAAGGAATACATTAAGTAATTTTTGGAATGACGAGCAACTGAGTTATTGTGACGTATGACTCATCGCTAATTGAAATCTCTGCAAACACTTTTGAATGTAATTGACTTGTTTTTCCACTGATACCGGAAATCGTTAAATTATTTTTGTACTTTTTCAAAGCTAATTTATTTGCCATTTTTTTGGCGATAAACGAATTTTGAGATCCAGTGTCACAGATGCTTCGTGAAGAGATTTTTTAACCAGAAGCGTTTTTAATATAAATAATAATATTAGGCAAAATTGATGAATATTTTGTGTTTTGTTGATCTTGCGAACTGAGAGAAGGAGATATTTTTGTCATACAACTCTTAATGTAATGTGTATGTAACTCTTTTAAGTTAGAGTCTGAAATGTTTCAATGGTCGTTAGATTTTCTGGTTGAAGATTGTTGCTGTTGTGTTTTATTTCTAGTAGAAGAATCATTATGAAGAAGGCTGTTATGAAAGACAGAACAGATCTTGCAGTGGAAATTGCTGCGGCAATGATTCGTTTTATGCGAATTCGATAAACGATTGGATAACATTTAAATGAGAATAAATAAGGTTTTACTGTCTTACTTAAAAAATACTTAAGGCTAAACTTGTTGAACTAAATGAAAAATCAATTGAAGTAACCGATTCTCTCTATGTATATCAAATAACCGGAAAAGATTCCATGTACCCGTTCGTTTTTTTACGTTAATCATTATATACTGTCTTCAGAGAAGTATTGACTTCCATGAAGAGCCGTGCAGAATTGCAACGAGATGAGTAATTCAATTTTCACTGATTTTCTCATCACGATTCAATGTTTGTATCGTGAATTTCATCAAAGGAGTAATAAGCTAAACGATTGAAACTTGACATTTTCTTTCTCAATAGGAAAATTGTACAAAAGAATTAAATCTTGAATACAGCGAATGAGAAAAGTTCGAAATCATATATTCGTTTATCTAAATAATACGGAGAATATTAACACAAAACATGACATGAAGAAACAAGAAAAATCGAGGGCAAGAATTCATTTGATTTTTAACCCCCATTTGGTGTGATGAATTGCTCTTTTGAAAGAAAGAATTTAAAACACGACATCTGGACGAATATTTCAAGTTAGATGCTAAAAACGATTAAAAGAATGAACATTAGCATTTAACAAGATAATTATCATGATCTTATTAATGAAAAGGGCATTTTTTGTTTGCATGTAAATATTTAAAGGCCGAATTAATAGCTAGAATTTTACCCAAATTAAAGTCAATCAAAACAAGTTTTTCGATACATGGATTTTTCTGTTTGAAATTAAGTATTATAAAGTTTTCGAAACTTCTTTGATATGTGTTTATTGTATAGTTCTTTTATGAAGTTGTATTTGTAATATATTTTTTTTACAGATTTTCCTCTGGATTTACGAAAACCTAGAAACATTCAGAAAATTGAAGTATGTTTTTCTCTAATTATAACGCCTCTCTTTTGTTTAAATTCTCGGAAATGTATTAGAGTAAACTTAGAAATAATGTTTCAGTCTCTAAGTCTAAACCTATTGAAGAATTCTGACAAAGGGTTTTTTTTATTCTGTAATATAATTTAAATTAAAATGTGATAACCGAAAAAGAGTATTTTACACACTTTTTGACATATATATTTTCTGCGTCTTTAAAATTAAGAAAGTTGTCCTGAGTGTTTTGGGTTGAAAAGAATTACCTGAGGGTCCATATTATTTAGAAAATTGAAGTCGATTTGCTTCAGACTTGTAAGACTAGATTCAGTGAGTATTGTTTCGCAACGTTTTTACTAATTTAAGAGGGGTTGAACGAAGAAATCATTATGGAACTGTAATTTTCTTGACAAATATTGAATTTAAAACATATTTGACATAATTTTTTAAAAAATCAGATTATCAAACTATATCTGAAAAATCTTTTATTGAAGAGCTAATTACAAATAATGAAGAAAACTATAATTTGAGACTGGATGTAGAAATTTCTTCGTTTCGTTGTTAATCATTACTCATTAAATATTCACGAATAAATCCGATGGATAATTATAATATTGTCTCTTATATAAAAATTGTCATTTACACGTTAACATTTTATTCTGTTTATTGACAATTGTACAACTAAAAGGTTTTGCCCATTGAATATTTATACTTCAGTTTAATTACTTAGCAATTCTATTGCTCAAGAGTGCTATACTTTCCAAATTATGTATCGTTATTACGAGAAAGAAAGTATTCAGTCTCTTATAAAAAATGACCTATAGCATTATACTTATTTAATACTTTTTCTTTGTTTATAGGTAATTCCACCTGCCATTGCCGGTCATTCGGCAAGTAAGAGAAAGCCAATTTTAGAAGGTGAGAACGAAAATAAATACGGTTTTCGGCAAGAACCTTTTTGAATTTCTTGTATTTAATATTGTTAAAGGCGATTTTTTAAGTTACATTTTTTTTTGTATTCTGAATTTTTCTTCTTGTATTGTTGTGTAATTCGGAAGTTTTGTGTGGATTTACAATTATCGAAGCAAACCGTGCAAGAATAATACAAGAATGTTCTCTTATTATTTATTGTTGCGGAAATCAAGAGTGTTATATAGATGGACTTCTATTCAACTTAATTCAATTAATCGACTAACGGATACTTAATTTCTATAAATATTACAATAATGTACTTATAGTTTGAGTTTTAGTCATAAAGTTTTTTTTATCGTTGCCCGGACGTGTTCTACTAATTTATGAAGAATTCCCGTGTTCCAAAATTGTGAATTATCCTTGAACTTTGCTCCTTAAGAGAAAGTTGGCTTTATCCCAAACAGATGTGTGTTCGCGAAACCGTCTACCTTCACGTTATGTCGGAAATCCAAACAGAAACCTTTGTGCAATGATTTGTCAGAAGGTTTTCGAGCCTGTGCCATCCTAAATTCGTATATCTGGAATTGTAGAGACATCCTTCACCGACCCCACACTATTATTTGAGGCATATTTGGTGCTACCGAAGTTTAAATTTGCTGGATTATGAAGGATATTATTAGGATATATGAAGTAATCGAAAAGTAAAAAAGGAAAAATAAAACAATGGAAACTTGCAAAAAACACAGAAAGTGTTTTGAAAATGTATTTGTTATAAATAAATCTCTAAGTAACTTTCCTTTAATTGATATGCTATTATCCTATTTTCCAGGTACATCTGAAACTTGTGCTTTCAGTATTTGTGAAAATCAAAGGCGTGGAATCAAAAGAGCCTCCGATTCTTTTTTGCCGTCTGGTCTATCGAAATCTTCTCGAGTTATGCAATCAGGAGCCTCTAGGATGAGTAAGTCGTAAAATAATATTTTTTAAACAGACGAAAATAAATTGAATAAAAATTATTTTTTAAAACTAGACGAATTTTTCCTCTCGATGATTTTCAAGGTTTTGTATCTTATTGATAATTAATTTTTAAAAATATTTCAAGATTTTAAAGTGATTATTTTTTTAAAAGTCACTATGAGAGGCACAACTTCTATTCAACTTAATTCAATTAATCGACTAACGGATACTTAATTTCTATAAATATTACAATAATGTACTTATAGTTTGAGTTTTAGTCATAAAGTTTTTTTTATCGTTGCCCGGACGTGTTCTACTAATTTATGAAGAATTCCCGTGTTCCAAAATTGTGAATTATCCCTGAAATACGGTTTTGAGCAAGAACCTTTTTGAATTTCTTGTATTTAATATTGTTATTGGCAGTTTTTTAAGTTATTTTTTTTTCTTGTATTCTGTTGTGCTAAAGTTATGATTTTTTTTTAGTTGTTCTTTAAGAAAACTTTTTCAAGTTTAGCCTTTTAAAATGTTAATTTATATGCTAATTCATCCAAAACTTTCAAATTGTTGGGGCCATCTGAAACTTTTTTTGAAAAATATTATATTTTCAATTATATAATAGTTATAAACCTGAATCATGAAATAACTTTTAGGAATATAATAATTTTTGAATGTTTCTAGGCTTCGTGAATGGATACATTTTTGTCTCAAAGACATACATCCACTTCGAGTTGCCGCATCAAAGAAAAATATCATGAAAATATAGACTTGTTATTTGAAATGGCGTAATCCTTTCATTTGATACAGCATTAGCTCCATTTTTTTTAACAATCGCTTAAGTAACTATACAACAATAACAAACTTGTAATATGCTTTCATGAAGTACTTTATTATTGATAGGGGCTGTTGATAATAAAAGTCTAATAAGAATGAGAAAACAAAACACCTCGATATAGGTAGAGAAATTACAATTTACGTGATTACGAATGGAGATATTGAAATTATAATAGAAACTTATATAAGAGCAAATATAGAAGATTTTTCATATTTGGTATAAAAATATTTGAATGTATGTCCAAAAATTAGCTGCTTTGAAAGCTGCTTCAATTTTAAATCGGCAATTATTGAAAAACTAATGCATTATTGAGTGAAAACCGAATGATTAATTTACTTAAACCTCTTTATTCCAGAGCACAAATTTCCATGGCATGTTCAAAAAGTGTAAAGATACAATTTGAAATTTTTTTGAGGAAACAAAAAAGTTAATTGAAAGAACAGTTTTATTCTTTTAATGAAAAAAAATTCATTTAGAGTATTTCTATTGTAATATTTTGATGTCGAAATAATTTTCTGATTTTGGAGTAATTGTAAAATAATTCTTGTGTTTTTACATGCAATCTGCAATACAAATGGAATTTTTCGTTGGACAATAAGTGTTTATAACATAACGTATGAACAGATAGGTGATAAGGTATAAGCTACCCTATTTGGCTTGCTAGTATTTCAATATGTTCTGTCGTTAAAAATAGTTTCGTTAGAAACACAAATTTGGAAGGTGAGAACGAAAATAACCGCGTTTTTGATCTAGAACCTTTTTGAATTTCTTGTATTTAATATGTACAAATTCAATTTTTTAATCTTTATTTATTACGTTTTTTTTATTTTATTTTGCGGCACTCTTATAAACTTGCAATTGTTTCTTCTTCTACAGATCCGCCACTAATTACAATTGATGATGATTCTGAAGATAACAGCTGTGACGGGCAAGAGGTAACTATAAAATTCCTTTCGATTAGATTTTGTGCAGAGCATTATATATATATATATATATATATATATAGATACTACTACAAAAACTCCTAAAAAGTTATTTATTTTCAAGATTATTTAATAATGTTTATAAATTCTTTATATGCTTTAATCGGTATTCACAATTTGTTCATCAAAATATGTTTTGCGATCGGTATTCAGCAAAATAAGTAATTGTACAAAATTTCGAAAATTCTAGCATATTAGGAAATAACTGATAAATCGGTTATAATTTTTCCTCTTAATAAACAAGAACCAAGTTATGTTAAATAAAAATATATAGAAATCTTTATTAAAAGGCTTGTATCATAAATTATCAATCATGCACTTCAATACTTTCCACTAACTGATGTCTTTTTTTCAGGCTATTTAAAAGCTGAAGCCTACCAAGAGAGACAAGGTGGAGTTTTTGCTTCCAACTTTTCATTGTTAAAAAAAATTTTCAAAAGAAATTTAAAAAATTGTCTAATTATTCACTGTATTAAAATTTGCTTTACTCGAAATAAATACTTCAATTCCATTTTTAGAGATTTTAATGATTTCCTTTCAAGCAATTTTTAAATCAAATTTTGTTACGAAATGTTGGATACTTAAGTCAGTACAATAATCACAAAAGCAAGTATAAATGATGGAGATTTAAATTTCCGCTGTCAATTTTTTAAAATCTGGTTTCGCTGCTTTTCGTGTACAGATTTTTGACATTTCATAAAAATAATACTTTTCAGTTACTAATACTACCGATAGAGGGCAGTTTCAACCGTAAAAGAGTGATACATGGAATAAAAATATTTTCAACATGTAGAGTTAATATTTAGAAATCAGTCAAAGTTTCCTAGAGCCACATATTTTGCAAGGAAGTTGTCTTGTTATTTAATCTGCCAGTACGTCTCCGGCCAGGTGCATGTTTAGACGCCAGGTTTGAATTAACCAGAATCATGGGGATAGCCCTGCTGCGCAGGGAGGGTACCCCGTCAAAACCACAACTAACGAAATAGAGTTCACGGAGAAAGTTTGGACAACGTTAACTTGGCGGGAGCATTAGGTTTTTTTCCTTTTAAATTATAATATTATTTTCCTTGAACAAATTATCTTGCCATTACTGAGTTAGATGCAAGAAGTAATAAAAATGAACATATGTTTATCTAGAACTTGTGTCTTTAGTCACAGCATTATTTTTCAATTAATTTAACAGTCCTTTTGGTGAAAACTATACCAGAAAAAAAATTGAAGGTATTTATGGAATTATATATGGGAGAAATAAAAAAAAGGAAATTAAAGCATAAAAGCATGAAATTATAGCATTACAATATTTTTTTCATGCCTCCATCTGTTTTCGTTTAGAGTTATTTCAAGTTTGACAAAAGATACATTAATTCGAAATAATATAATAACACTGTGCTTAGTCATAAAGAAACTATTTGCTTTTCAAATTACAAAATATCAGGTAATTCAAAATAGTATTTTTCTATTTTTTTATTAAAGCTTTCTTATACGTAGATAGCTTAGTAGCACTGCTATGTTTGATCTTTTTTAATATCCCATAGAAGAATTTTTATTTTATTATTATAAGATGAATAAAAATTTTGGAGGGCAAATTCTTCATCAAAATTACATGGACATGTGATATTACAAATCTGTTTACTATAGAAAGGATTTGTTTGGAGATTTAGTGAAATAAAGAGAAATTTTTACTTTTCACCCCTTCTAGTTCTGAGTTTTGTTCGGTTTTTCACAAAAGAAAAAAACATTTTTTTTTCAAAAGTTGTCTTTTAAAATATTGTATATTTTAATATAATATAATTGGTAAAAATAAGTATGATATATTCTATGAAAACTGAGGAAAATGGGAAAAAATAGCATTATTTAGCAGCAGGCAGATATTTTCTTCAAAAGATATGCTTTAATATAGTTTACTTATCTTATTCATAGATGGCAGCTTGAGCGAAAGATTAACCGCTGTCCCTCGATACAATTTAATTGAATTTAAGGAAGAACCAGTAAAACGAAGTTAGTTTTGTTGAAACTAAGGAAATTAGTGCCAAAATATAACCTTAACCAAAATGAATAAACGCTAAATTATACAGATAAAGATGAAAAATATGAAAAATGGTTATTTAACGAGGTGAGAAGAAAACGCCGATATGTATCAAACTCAACATCGTATATATTCATGAAATAGTTGTAAACGTCTTATTCGAAGTTCTTAAAATAATACATAATATGATGTTTTATAAGGGATCTTTATTTAAAGAGATTGTTATACATAATTTTCTAAATTTAAAAGCTTTAAATAACACAAATTTGATATACATGAGTAAAATGTTAATTAAAAAAAATTTTTTTTTGAGTGGAATATTTAGTTCTACTTTATTGTTTATGTAAAATACAGACCGTTTAACTTGGGACTAACAAATTTGGCACAGATATACTTTTTAATGCTGAAAATGTGCAGGTCGGATTTTATTTCAATTCTTTTTATTTCAATTCTAATAATTTAAGAATGAATTATTGCTACTTTGACTATTTTTCGCAAGCTATTCTCGAAGGATCTGTCTTATGAAAATGCGGTTCATATAGTTTTATAGAGCAAATTATACTTTTCTGAAACTATCATTTAAAGTTTTGTAGAATAATCACACCAATTTAAAAACAGTTTTGAAAAATTTGAGTACCATTGGCAAAGCAGTGAAGGTCAGTAAGTTGACAATACTCCACAAAAATTGCTGTCCCCTCTTTGAGGTGAAAGATGTGGGTTTGTTAATGTTTCTCTGCTTCTGTTAGTGAAATTCAGAATTATTTTAGAGACGAGGGTTGTTACTGTAAAATGTATTTTGTCCAAAAATTTAAACTTTGAACAAATTAGATTAAGATAAATGGTTTCTTACAATTTCAAAACATTTAAATGCATTTAACGTGCAAAGTATTCCTTACACATTTTAAACCTTGGAAAGTATTGTATATGTCCATAGATATGATTGTTTAATTTTATGCGAATTTTCGTAGAATTCTATGAAAATTTCAGTCTTGTTTTAAATTGTATATATTGAGACAATATTTTAACAAACACAATTAGAGTTCTACTTATAGAATGGGGCAGGTAATGGAATATTAGAAAAAAAAGCGATTAAGTAACATTTCATATCCATAGATGTTTTCTTTTAAAAATATATGAGGCATCAAGAGGCACACGTTAACTCTCACGTTCCTTAAAAAAAGCAAAAGTAACTACTTATTTATTTATTTTTAAATCATGCTTACTTTTTTCACGTAATATTTAATTCACTTCAACCAATTAAAATTTTGAAAATTGCGTTAAAATTTTTTATTTTTTTTATAAATAGGTTTAAAAAATTTTCTAGACCTTCTCCAACCTCAATTTTTTATTCATAAATATTACTATTTATTTTTCAATTGCCACGTTATTCAGCAGTATTTAAACCCATCTTATGTTGGATAATTTCTTTCCTATAGTTATGAAAGATATTTTTTTTTCTTACGTTCAATCTCATTTTATTAGTAAAAATTATTCTGGAAGCATTCCTAGAAGAAAGAAAAAACTATATTCATATTCTTGGAGAGATTCATATTCGTACTTTCCTTGATTTCCTTATTCTTATACTGCAATACAAAAAAAAAAAAAAAAAAAAATTTCCCCTTTTTTTTTAGCTAAAATTTAAAGGGAAAAAAAAAAACACTATATGCCAAGTAGTTCCATCTCAGTGATTTTCACTACTCTCAGAGTAGTTCCCGCATTTATTAACTCTTTTAGATAGCGCAAATTTTTTACGGCCTCGTATTTTTTTTAAATAAAAAGAAAATGTAGGATTCAATATCGATAAATAAAAAAAGTTTTGAAATCAAATACTTTTATACTTAATTTTAAATGTTTTTTTTTTTAAAGTCTCAAATGAAATATTCCACAATTTTTGTTAAGATGTGTTCGAGGTTGTAAACATTTTCACAATCACAATGGTTTCTGAAGAACCCCATTTTGCAGTAAAAGCCATGGTTGAAACCTCAGCTATGACTTCAGTTACCGAGCTGTTTGAAGGGATGGACATTTTTCAAGGACATTCATTACTGCATCTACAATCGAAAACGTCGTCGCACAACAATAAATAGACATAACAAAAAAGATAGGTATATTTTTATTTTTGAAAATTTTTATAACGGTATCACAGTATATTGTCAGATTTTCTACATCAAAAAGTGTCATATGAGATACATGCGGAAAATAATAAAGGTAATGGAATCAAATTTCATAGGTAAAAGGAGTTTAGTTAGATTAACATTCCATTTTAAAGCAACACTAGGGCTATTTTAAGACAGACCTTGTAATTTTAAACTGCTGTCAAAGGACACGGAAAAAACCTGAGCTGACATTCCCTTTACAAACTTCCATATCAAACCAGCAGGAGAACGCTTGACCCCGACGGATTTAGCTTACACCAACCCGCTTACACGGCGGTTCGGGGTGGATCAGGGCTGAGCCTGAAACCTTCCGGCTCCGAAGCCGAGACCTTACCACCAAGCCACCGCTGCCATGTAATTTAAGGAAGGAATTGTGAAATAATTTCCTCTAAAATAAAAAGTTGCTGATTCTTTTTCCTTTGCACAAAACTAAGTACAGCACATTGAAAACGTAACACTATCATTTATCAATAAAAAAACATTTTTTGGAATTATCTTATTGTATGTTATTCATTTCTATATACAATGCTTTATTATATGAATATTTATAAAATTTCGGTTAATTCAGTTTCCATGTTGTAATTATTGATTTTACTTTTATCGTTTAGCTTCTCCAAAAAATTTCTTATTGAGGATTTTTCTAATATTCTTTTTTTTTTTTTTTGTCTCGCTTTCCCTTTTCAGAGGATTTTTTTGTGTGTGTGATTGGAGTCTGTTCGCTAATACTTTCTTCATCTGCTAATCAAATTTGGTTTCATTCTGTTTATTAGTTTCAGTTGTAGAGGCACAAGATCATTTTATCGCCCTTCTCTGCTTTTCTGGGAAATATGATGCAGGACCAATTACATAAAATTAATATCAATTGAATTTGCAATGATTTCAGCAATCAAAACATTTTTCAATAGGCATATCAACAACATGTTAAAAATTGCTGATATTTTCGCAGGACGCAAAAGAAGATGGATGGATTTTTATACATTTTTAAACTGTAAGAATAAATAATGTACTGTACTTTTGCTGCTATTTTACAAAGGTAAGGAGAGATACAAAGTTAAAACTTAAAATACATACAAGAGATGCATACTGCCAAGTAACTCGGAATCCGATTCCGAAAACATTGAGGAAACCAGGCGTTGATCTGATCAAATTCTTTATAGCATACAAAACTTGGCACCAAAATCTTTTGATTGTCAGGTGCAGGATTGTCATGCCGGCTGCCTAGAGAGAAATTCATTACTCCACCGCTGAAGAGTTAATCAATAAACATGATGTCTATTACTTTCTTTGCATATTCAGTACCTTAATCAATAAAATGCAATAAAAATGCTTCATTAGAATTTTAATATTCGAGATAATAAAGTTGAGAATTTCTGTTTGAAAAATGAGCATTCCATAAGAAATTTAGATCGATTGTACGATATAAATGTTCAGTTGGGATAGAGATTATTGACTTATGTTCGGAATACTAAAATAACACGCTTTGTCAACAGGCTTCAGAAGCAACAGGCTCATTTCAGGGCATTAACCCTTTAAGACAGAATTAAAATAGATGAAATTTACATGCTTGACATATTAATGCAGAATTCCAGCATGGAATCACACATTTCAGCCACCTAAGCCATGCCTACCATTAGCACCCTGAGACCATATTCCAAATTTAAATTCAAAACAACTTCAGCAACACTAATTCTTTACCGGAAAACATACCATATGGCTCATAGGAATCAGCATTTATTCTAATGTCATTCTCTTCTTACCATCGAGAAAAGCCGAGACACCCAGAACTTTCTTTACTCGTCCTCGAATCCCCAGAATGATCCTAACTAACATTTATAAAACTGAACGGAAATGAAATTAAAAAAAGGAAAAAATTGGGAAAAATAAGTTCCCAGAATTTCCGCAGGCAGTTCTTTCAAAAGTAAGGCCCTCCACTCTTTGAGGTCGCTTCTAATCATGTTTATCTTCCAACAATCGCCTCTTAAATGCTGAAGTGTTTCACAGTAAGGGAGGGGAAGGCTTTCTCTTTGTGGCGATCACTGCAAAAATCTTTTCCCCTGCTCTTCTCCAAAGCACTTACTTAATCACAGAATCGAAAGAGTATACCTTTCTTCGCATATTAATTATACCCGCTTTATTGCAATGCATCGCAAAGGAGGAATGATTCATTTCGTAGAGCCTTAAGACAAATCTGAGTATCTCACGCCAGCTTCCCATTAGTCCAAATCGCCGTGGCGCTGTCAGCGATGAGCGTTCCCGGAAGAGCAACTGGTCGCTTTTTAAATACGCTCAATCAAAAGGCGTAGTTAGTGTTCGCTTTCGTTCGCGACGACGCTTTTTTTTTTTTTTTTTTTTTTTTTTGCTCTATGTTGAGCTTAATGCTCGGAGATAAATCGGCGAGAGATTATGAAGAGAAGTGCTAGAGTCAGAATGTTAAGCCTCTGATTTAAATGACAGAGCACATTTGATGGTCGTAAAATGTAGTCATGAAGCAGCTAAGTCATTTGATGAGAAAGATGATGCATATATCAAATAGATACTTACTCTAAGCTCGAAATTATCATTTGGTGTCTTATTTATATTCGGTTTGGTCGCAAAGTTTGCTAAGGTTTTGTTTGGAATCAAAAATTTAATTCCGCTGTGTTTTCTCAGTTTGAAGAGTCCCTTTTCATTTTAAGAAGCGATAAACTTAGCCTATTTTGATATAAATTATTTTAAAGTCAAATATTACAATATTATCAGAACACAGATGTTTTTTATAAACCTTTAACGCTGATACGAAATTTAATTTATCTTACTCATGAAAACTATATTCTTATTTCGAGGATATGAATTTTAAAGATAAAAGATCATGAAAGACTATTAAGAAAATGACTTAATTTACAAAGCACTCTTTTTGATAAACTTAGCTAGTTCTAATATTAAACGATATTTTTTTTTTTTTGAAAATAAGGTAAAATCTTACAGTATTAACAGTGCGGTACACCGATGTTTCTTATGGTCTTTTAAGGGCGACACGAAATTTATTTTATTCATGAAAATTATATTCTTATTTCGAGGATATGTTCTTTAAAGATAAGAGATCTTGACAAACTACTAAGAAAATGACTTAATTCATAAAGCACTCTAGTTAATAAGTGAAGGGTATTAAAAATAATTTAAGTTACACATTGTGATGAATTGTACAATTTATAAGTAATATTCTCTTTCTATACAAATTGATTTTTTTCTATCTTGTATTGCTATTTTTTAAACGTAGAATCACCAAGGAACTCCGAATGGCTAAAACCTCAAAATCAGGATTACCATTAAGAGTTTGTTTTTATTTTGATACACAACGCGCTGTGAAATGGTTGATTTAAGGTATCTGAATACGTGGAAAAGGTCGATTTTTACAAAACATGACATCTTCCAAAAATTATTTTATGGATAGACCAGTCTTTGAGCCATCCAAAACATGTTTACTTTTGTCTTCTACGTAAATTAGAAATCAAGATGTCAATATTTTCGTAATAATCAGTAAACCGAAAGTGGGCGTTTAAATAATCGGAAATACCAATTTAAAGCCCCCAAAACATGTTAAAAATGTGTATAAACACAAATTTAGTGTCAAACACGGAAAATATTTGGCACAAAAACAACAAAAACACAAATTGTCTATAAGAGTTTTAACAATGTTTTGTGGAAATTTGTACCTAAACATGTCTGTTGAGTTATGAATCCTCAGATAAGGGGTATTTATGTCTATAATACATTCTAACGAAAGTTTTTTAAGATTATTAGATATTCTTAAGGTTTTTGGAGCGTATCCTAGTGCAAATTCAGATAACATTGAATTTGATGAGCTCGACAAAGACAGAATAAATGAATTTAAGCAGCATTTACTGCCAAATGTAAAACTTGCCAGAAAGAAACTTTAAATTATTACAAAAAGGAAAATTATTGAGAAATTAGCAGCAAGAAGTTATAAGCTATAAATGTGGGGAATTTTAAATATGTAATAATTCATAATTTATTTTTAAAACATGTTACTGTATACTTTAAATGCATTTTTCTCAAAACTGATTTTTACTCCTTTCTTGCTCACTTCAAATCAAATAACACAAAATATTATAATCATATAACTATGAACTTTGATGGACTTTGTTTTTACACTATTTTCTAAGGAATGAACTAAAAGAATTTGGATCGAGTGAATACTATTTAATTAACAGCCTATTGTTTGAATAATAATATCATAAATTTACTATATATTTCATGATAAATCTTTGACTGCCTGTAAAATTTTTATTTATTATTAGAATCATACGATAGTAGTTCATTCCCTAGACAAAACTA
>JAPMOQ010019132.1:2821144-2909910 GCA_026543055.1 Argiope trifasciata
ATTTGCTTAAATTTATGCCATTAAATGCCACTTTCCAAAATGTGTTAATGTTTATTTCAAATATTGACATTCTGTTACTAATTTCGAAGGGTCTTAAACCTAGAAATATGCTTAAAGTAAGTCTACACCATTTTTTTCTCAAAAAGTGCTCCGAAAGTGTTTGGATACCTTTAACTATATATCACTCTTGTTGGTAAGACAGAGAGACGAAGAATAATTTATTTGATGATAAGCAGGATGATGCATTTGTGAGATGCTCGTCCTTCCGAATCGGTTTGATTCAACTTTATAATTTTGCCATTTCAGGATAAAATCCCTTCACAACTCCAAATAATGCCATCCAAAATCGAGTAGAATTTGATTATTGCAATATGAACCTATTCAAACACCAAAGATGCCGATGCCTTTTTCTATGTTATATCACAAGCAAAATGCAAATAAAAAAAATAGGGGTTTGTCAACATTTTCATTTGCCAGTTTGTTTCACATTCTCCAGCATTTATGAGTAGAAATAATTCAAAAATTGTCTTCTTTTTAGAAATTTTGGTAAAGTTTGCTAAGTAGTTATATACTTTTAATCATATTTGGGTAGTTGCAAAATTTTTCTCACGGAAAGGGAGTAAAGAAAAAAAATCCATCAATAAAATGGTTTGAAAGTGATAAAAGCCTGATAAGCCATAAGTTAAAAGTACTGAAAATTATCCTACCCAGTAGCAGAGAGTTTGAAAGCAAAATATTATTGAAAAAAGTGTTACTTTAGTAGCTGTCACCAATTCGAGAGCAATTAGTTCAAACAGATAGAATATAAAGGATTTTTGTAAAACACTGCAAAAGAATAATGAAACGAGAATTTTGAAAACTAGTCTTCAAATCAAAATATCAAGATACTGCCTTCAAAAAACATAAAGGCAAGTTTAGTGAAAGTAAATGTCATGGAAAATTAAAGAAATCCCTTACTGTAAATACAAATTTTTTAAATGATTAATTTGTTCATAAAAAGATCAGTCAGATAGATAGCGATTTTTTTTTTCAAGAATAGAACTGTTAATAGCTGAGTGATTGATGATTCAAATGATAACGATAAGATATATTTATCATATATTGATAATGTTTCTAACGAAATGATGAAATGAAAAATGAACTGCCATTTCATAGCAGATGAAGTGAAGAGTTACCGAGTTTTTGAAACTTCAAGTCAAATGGATAGTATCCAAAATAATTCCACATTACTTTTAAAAACATAAGAAAACAAATGATCTACTTAACAGTTTTATCCAAAACGTTTTTGAAAATCTCAGAGTAAAATAATCAGACTTGAAATGTAAAGGAGCATTTTACCTATTAAGTCTAGGATGCGTTTTTATAGGCAAAATATGCATTCAAACCAATAATATTTTTTTCAGGAAAAACTTAACATGAATTATTCTTTTTTTAAAGTCAGATATGAAGCATGAATATGAGATACATCTATTCAATGAATTTCAAGAACTAATTTTTGCATTTTAATATTTTTCTTTACGAATGAAGGTTAGAATGACTCTGCCATTTCAAGCTGGTTGAACTGTGTGATGTTTGAAACAAACCCTTTTACAGCTTAATCTTGTGAAAATGCAATATTCACTGTTTTCAATGTAAAAGTTATAAAGCATATCATGAAGATTTGCAATATATTTATTTATATATTACCGTACTGAAAGTATAACATTTCCTTCGACTGTGCAATAAAGTAGGCAATAATATTTTGTACTTGTCGGCGAAGATAACTATCTAGTTTAATGGCGACATGATTGACTCTCATTTTAAGTGAATTTCATATTCTATGAAGAGTAAGATATTCATGATTACAGTAAAAAATATTTTTAAATTTCCGATTATGACAAAAATTTAAGACGAACAAACCAGACGTGTATTATAGCAATATGCACACAAACATAAAATTGGTGTTAAATCTCAAAATGTAGCTGCTCGCTTATACAAAAGGCATCTTACTGCATATTTTCGTTCCCAATTTTACTGAATTCCTCAGGAAAAACTAGAATTTTATACTAAAATCACAATTGTCAATTATTTCACGTCCAACAAAATTTTAGTTGGATTTAAAAAAACTTTTTAAGTAATGATAAAGAATTAAAAATAGGAAAAATAGGATAAATATATAGAAGCTCAAATGCTGAAAGTAATAATAGTAGATAATGTTATATAAGAACAGTAAAAGAGTACCTGTTTTCTTTTCTTCATAAGCAATTAGAAATGAATTTTTCCAAGTGATAGATTTTATGGCACTGTACGATAGGTTTTAAGATTTCGTATTAAGAAATTCAGAATTCACATTTATTGTAAGAAATTTCGCATTCATATTCCTAATTGGAAATTTCGAATTTTTTTCATAGTCACAGAAGGAAATTTCGAATTCCCATTTATTGAAATAATTTTTATTCACATTTAATAGTAAGAAGCTATGTATTTGTATTCACAGAAAGAAATTTCGAATTCACACTCATTGTAACAAATATCCATTTCAGAACTAAGAGTTGATGTCAGGCAAGAAAAACTTAAAGAGTACAATTTCAAAGAAAAAATTTTTTGGAAAAAAGTGTCCGATTCGTATGTTTGGATACTTAACCCTTTTATAATGGACACTACAGATGCTATATTAGTAAAAATAAAATTATCGTACTTCAAAACAATTGTTTAAATTTTCTCGCATAGCTATTCAGTGCTGTGTCTCATCAGCTTGTAAATCATTTTAATCTTCTCTTTTGTTCCTTACTCCAAGTATGATGATCGAATTGACAATTAATGATAAATAACAGCTCCTTTATGGAAGATCAACAAATGAGAAAAATCTTACAATCCATTGATTTGAAAAAAAGGGAAGCCTTTTCTTGTTTTTTGACCACCTAAATCTCCATTGAAAAAAGAACATTTATATTTTATGTCGGCTAAAATTTAAAGATACCTTCAAGTACTACTACTACTAATAATAATAATGTTTATTTTATTTCCTGTTCCTAGAAAAGGATACCCAACAGAAAGCAGATTCTATATTCGATTGATCGGACAAAAACTGGAGCACTTTAATTTTCTTGGTTTAAAAATCTATTTTAAAAGGATATTTTAAATTTTGTTAACACTAAAATGTAAAGATTAATTTGAAAGCTAATTTTTTAAGAACGAAAATAAATATGTTTCGTTTACTACTAAGTGCATTGTATCGCCTCATATATGACGGTTATATTGACTGTTGACCCTTAACTGGGGGCGAGCGGTCTCTGAGACCGCTGGCGATGGACACTCGGTCACCCCTAATCTATCTTTAGCTCAGTTGAATAGATTAACCCTGTAGCTTCCTGTTTCGTGACCTTCAACCAACACGTGAACTTTTTCAACCGATTTCAGCAGATTCTTTTTTTAAATATTTCAGCTATTTCTTTGAGCGTGGTCTCTAAGACCACAGCTTCCTGTTTGTAACCCAGTGATAAACAAGGTTTAGAAGATGACACTAAAACTTGGACTTCAACACATCTGATCCTATTATGAAGCAGCGTTCCAAAGAAGCAGAAAGGAATTTTAGTGAGGAGAATAACTGTACAGAAGATTTTTTCAATGAAAGTTCGCATTAAAATGATTCTAATATTTATGTTGAAACATAATTAATTTTCCTAATGATAATGTGATTTGAAAAAATTATAAAATATATTAATATACCAAGAAAAATATACACAGAATTTATAAGTCGATTTTTATAGTAGTACCTAACCAGTATGTTTAAAATGGCTTCGAAAATAGTGCTATAAAAGTCATAGAAAAAGGGTCAATTTTTTTTCTTCCATATAACTGTTGAATTTTACATTATATTGTTTTCTACATAACTTCATATATTGGAAAAATAAATATGATCTAAAAAGTAAAAAGCAGCATGTTTTTCAAGAATACATTCTATCATGTAATTTGAGAAGAAAACGCATGTTCCAACGCATTTCCTTTTTTCAATGATAATATATTTTGAAAAATTTCTAAAACATATCTATATATCAAGAAAAATATCTGAAAAATATATTTGCAGATTTTCATACGAATACATTCATGAGAAAACTTAATTTGAGTGTAAATGAAATGCGGTCTCGTAGACCGGTCCTCCCCAGTTAAGTCCTAAAATTTTCTCTCCCCATTTAAGGTTTAAAGAAGGAAAATAAGGTGAATATCTGTACTGAAGTCTAAAAGGTAAGAGAGGTTTTATAGCTCATTAATCAGGAAAAAAAAAAAAGATGAGCACTTTCCTGTTCCTTGACCTAAATCGTTGGTTTAAAAGAATATTTCAGATTTCACCAAGCCTGGAAATTTAAGGGTTAGTCTTTGAAATATACAGGCCATAGAATTTCGTTTAATCTTTTAGTTTTTATCTCTACTTCATCATCTCTACTAATACAAAAGGAGAATGTGTGTGCTTTGACACTCTCCAGATAGACAACTGGGCTTAGAGTTATGAAATTTGGCAGATGCATATTTGGAGAACAAGAATGTTGCAAGGAAGAGAACTTTTCGATATTTCAAATTAATCAAACTTTTTATCATTTAAAATTTAAATTGTTTTGGCGCTTTTTATCTATCACATTCGAGGACATTATTACAGAAATATTATTTCTATAACACCTTGATTACATTTTGCTAATAATAATTTATAGACTTATCACACTGAACAAGAACTATCTATTACTTCTGAAAAGACAAATCAATTAATCCTGTATATTTGGGAGATACCAGGTTATTACATCTTCCATAACTATAGGATGGAGTCATTTCCACCTCGGCAAGGCATCTTGGATAAGCTGTATCATTGTCATAAGCTGCATGATTGATGACAGTGAAAGGTGGCAACTGAGGTTGGAGTTCTAAGAATCAAGACTGAATCCTAGGTAGTTATCACCAGTTATGTTCCCATGCTTCCTGCAGGAATTTCATCTCATCATCGGAGTGAAGGTTACTTAATCATACAACACTGTTTCATCCTCAAGAAAATAAAAGCAACTTGAAGCGAGAACCTGTTAACTTAAAATAGCAACTTCAGATCCATGCACGCGTGGAGACCCAAATCTAGTAAAGGCCATATTGCCAGTTTTTGTGATGAAACTTGCTTCATCTTTTAAAATGGTGGCCTGAATATTTCTTATATTTCTATACATTGCATAATTTTGTAGATAAAGATTATTTATGCAATATACACATCATATAAATAATATCTGAAAGAAAGAATCCCGATTCATCCACAATGGATATGTGGGTTAGCATAGAAATGATTTGTAGAAACACGATATTTCCAAATGTGAAATTGAATAAATTTTATATTTGTATAATATTACTTATTTAATATAATGTGTTATGATTTATTTTTGACAGTCAAATAAGTAGCTATTCTTAAAATATAGATTTTCTTGAAAATTCTAAAAACTGTAACTAGAATTATACAGGCTGCTAGTTTGTCTGAAGAAACTGGCTTCAGGTTCATGAAAGTTGCTGTTATATTTGAGTTAGTAAATACCTACTAATGACATTCAAATTATTTCTAAGTACTCTAGAAGTTTACTTCAGCTCTTGCTCCAAGTTATAATGCTAGTTTTTATAATGAAACTAGCTTCAATTTTCTGAAAGATATTAGTAAATATTTTTAAATTTATTTTAACAATAAAATAATATCATATGGCTCTCAATTTACTTTTAGAAACCTTAGCAATTGCCGTCATTAAGTTAAAATGATAATTTTTATAAAGAAACTAGCTCCTCCAATTTTCCGTAAAATAATAAGTAATTTTTCTTATCCCTAAAATGTCAAATAATTTCAAATGGCTCTCAATTTATTTTCAAATATCCCACTACTTGTCTTTAATGCTTACTCCGAGTTATAATGTTAGTTTTTGTGATGAAACCAGTCTCTGGTTTTCAGAAGAAAATGTTAAATAATTCTTTCTAAATTTGAACTGAAAAATCATTTCAAATTACTCTCGCTTTATTTTTAAGAATTCAGAACTCATATTTAGATCTTAATACAAGTTATAATACTAATTTTTGTGGTGAAATTAATTTCAAGTTTCCTAAACATTGTATTAAATAATTTTTCATACAAATGAAGTACGAAATAATTTCGAATGGTTCTTAATTTAATTTCAAACATCCAAGAACATGTCTTCCTTTTTTTCTCCATGTTATAATGCCAGTTTTTGTGTGGCAACTAGCTTGCATAATTGAATTGTAACATAAATAGCATAACTGTCAGATGTAATTTTCAGGAATCCGTGAACTTACCCTCCTTTCTTTCTCAAGATTATAGCGTCAGTTTTTGTGTGGCAGCTAGATTCAAGATTTCTAAACATAATATTTAATAATTCCTCTCATATTTGAGCAATAACAAAATTTCAAATGATTCTGAAGTTATTTTCAGGAATCGTAAAACTTATTCTCCTTTCTTTTCTCAGATTACAATACTAGTTTTTGAGTTGTTACTGTCTCAAGATTTCTAGAGATAAAATTAAATAATTCATTTCATACTTGAATAGAAAAATAATTTCAAATAAATCTAATATGAAGTAATTTCCTTTATTTCTAGAACCTATTCTCTTTTCTTTCTCCAGATTTTAATGCCAATTTTTGTGCGGCAACTAGCTTCAAGATTCCTAAAGATAATATTAAATAATTTTTCCTATATCTGAATAGCAAAATAATTTCAAATGAATCTTAAGTAATTTTCAGAAATTCTGTCGATTCTTTCGTGGGTTAACTCATTTCAGGAGTGTCGCTAAACCCAGAAATGGACCACCAGAACTCTGGAAAATGTCGAAAGAGATGGGCAGTCAGTTCTGCTGTCGGCTCGCAAAACACGCAGCTGCTCAGGGAATATCTGACACCATGAGAGCTTCCTCCATTTCATCCCTATAAATTGGCTGTTATGCAAGAATTAACGCAATTTTGTTGTATATGAAATGCTGCTTGACAACCTGCCTGAAGACGCGGTCATTTTTTTCAGTGACGAGGCTCACTTTGAAATCCCTGGTTTATGTCGATCGACCACGGACAATAACTCACCTCAAGATCAACATTTGCCACGCCATTGCCAACATACCGATTGATATTCTGCAAAGAGAGGACATGAACTTCAAAAATCGATTTACTCGGTTTATGGGCAATGGGGGTTGCCATTTAACCAATGTCATTTTAAATACTATCTGAAAAAAAATTGGGATATTTTATTCTTAAATAAAAAAGAAATTAAAATAATAACTGAAGTACTTTTGTTTTTATTGACACACACACACACACACACACACACACATATATATATCTTATACTTTGAATAAAGATATTTTGATAAAAAAGATAATTAAAATAGTTATTCAGAGAATATTCATAAATTACTCAGTAATTCCTTGACATACGAATTAACTTCCAAATCAGGTGGCAGATCTTATTTGACACAATTATTATTATTTTAATCCCTAGAACCATATAATTGCATTTGAGCTAATGATGCGTTTTCAAGTGATTTTTTCATTTTAAATTACTTAATAATTTCACTTAATTGCAGATTTAAAATATAATAATTCCATAATTAATTTTAATAATTCCTTACGCTTGTAAGACTCGTCATAGTATATACAGGGGTTGAAAAAATTCAATGCGTGCAACTGATGGGATGAAACTCACTTTTTGGGAGGAGTATTAGCTTGCAGTAATTTCGAATTAAAAAGTACTTCAGGGGAATTTATATTCAAAATCTAATTGTTTTTTTAATAAAATGCATTGTTTTTGTAAACTTAATATAGGTATTGAAAAATAAATATGTAGAGGATGCAAAGTTTGTGCAGTCCACTTTTTATCAGAATATTTTTCATCTATATAAATAAAAAGGAATTTTTGTCTGTATGTCTGTTATGCGCTGTCGTACCGTTCATCCGATTCCGATAAAACTTATTACTTGTATTTACGAGATGGTTACAGGTATAGTACAATTATCTAATATATTTAAAATATTTTCGGATATATTCACAGCCAGAGGCGGTGGTAGCAGGGGGACAATTTCCTCCCTGTCGAAATCCTCTTGCCCCCTCCCGTTGGTCAGTTTGTGAGTTTCATCTGCGAAATTCTTCCCCATTTCAGGATGATTCCTGTGAGTTGTGCATTATTGAATATGATTATTTAAAAACCACCTTAAAGTTAATATATTGTAAACATTCGAAATATCCAAGTAACGGTTAAAGTGGTTTGACTATATTTGGCAAAATAATCGATAGGGTAGTAGGTCAATATACCGTATTTTGCGGACAGTTTTGATAGACTTACTGAGAATTGAATGCAGTGACTGTCGAAGACGTTAAGTTCGCATATTTTCAGCCATTCAGCCATATTTCAGCCATATTACTTTCTGCAATATAACTCACAAGGTAACAAGTGAATATCTCATTAGTTGATCAAATCTCATTTTGCTGGAAATTTTTGGTCGGCCAACTATGATCTCAATGCCATGAGTATCGAAGACGTTAGGTGCACAGATTTTCAGATATTTGATTCCATCTCGTGCGTTTAGCTAATAATTTGCACTATATTTGGCAATATATTCAACAAGTGAATAATGTATCGCAATCTGCTGACAATTTTTGGGCTGCCTACTATGAAATGAATGCGATGGATGTCCAAGACTATATCCACACTTTTTCAGATAGTTGATTCAATTGTCCTTTATCAAGCTTTTAATTCGCACAACTTTTTGCAATATAGCCGACAAGGCGAAATGTGGATAAGAGATAAGACATGTCGCATTTTGTTAAAAAATTGTGATCGGTTGACTAAGAGTTAAATGCAATGGATATCGATGATGTTAAATCCAAACTCTCAGTCATCTGATTTGAATGTTATAATACTCATTCAGCATATAATTTTTACTATATTTAGCAGAATAACCAATGAGCTGGCAAGTGAATAAGATGCCACATTTTTCTCTACAAATTTTTGTCAGTAGGCTAAGATTTTGTCATAGATCAAGGAAAAAAAGTATTTTCATCAGGCACTTCAATTATATGCCAGTGGATTTATTAGAGAAATTGATGTTTTTATATTATTCATGAAAAGGGCGATAGAGGTGCTTTCCATAATTCCAATTAAAATTTAAAATCATCATCATCTTGTTTATCAAATTGCTACATCCTCGGTAACGAGTTGGTAAAGCTATTTTATTCAATTCACTATGAGAACTGTCTAACTAAAATTTAGTTAATAGTTCAACTAAATTTCACAAAACACTCTTTCTTTTTCGACACACTAGTGCGAAAAAGTGTTACATTACTGTAGCCTAATAATATTAATTCATTTTAAATAATTGAAGAAGGTAAATTGTATAACTGTAAATTAAGTTTTTTTAACAGTAAAATATATGGTTTCTTTACAGTCTAGTTTATCAGGCTACAATTATTACACAAAACAAATAGTATCAACTGCAATTAACGACAAAAAATAAATATTTGCTGTACAGTAGATTTTTTAGCTACACTAAATAATTTTATCCAGTTATAAACAAAATTTATTTTTAAAAAATTATTACCTAAATTTTTCAGATTCTACAGGTGATAGAATAAATATGTAATCTGGGAACGTATCATTTTTTTTTTCACTTCCCACAATTAGTTCACACTCTCCCTTTGTATATACATATACTAATCACCTTTGCTGACCAACCGGTTCGCTAATCTTAATACTCTTTAAAATGGCCAGTTAAATACTTTATGCAACGTCATTGTCAATCAAATACTTTATGTAACTTTTCTTTCAATCACTACTTTATAAATATATTTTTAAGGTTAAAATTTTGATTGTCATATAATTTACTCATTTACTTAAAAAGGCCTTAAGCTCGTAATGTATTATATGTCTCTCTAATTATCTGACAGCTCCAGCAAAATTTCATTATTAAATTAAAGTGGGGATGATAAAGCTGCAAATAATATAAAAGCATTTTTTTTACTGAAATCTCCTTTCTTTAATGTCAATATTGCAAACAGAGTCCATCAGTATTTTAGTCTTATGCGAAAGACTTAATAATTTTCATAATTTATGTAATATCTCAAGAATCATTCAACAAAAATTTCTCAGATTCCCCTCTTTTATTGAATAGTGATATTCAAATATTCATAAATCAGTCAATTTTAAAGACTGACTTAGTTTATTGAAGCTTATCTCTTTTTATTCAAAATATTATTGTCTGATAAATATCCTGTTAAATATAATTAACAGAGCAGAGGATCTAGATAAAAACTAAACATTTTCATTTATTAAAACATATATAGACTCATGCTATATACTATGTAATTATGTACTTTATTTAGCCCCTTTTTATAGACGTATTTCTATTATTAAAGTTTTACAAATTAGCCGTTGGGCCTTGAATTAAGAAGATATATATTAAACCATATTTGTCTTAAACAAAGCTGATTTATTTAATAAATAATACTGTAAATGTCATAAAAACTTTTTCTTACTTTTTCTTTTAAAAAAATATATATATATTTCCTATTTATTTCGTTTCATACAGACACATGCAGAAAATTACACTTTCATATGTTTAATTTGCAATAATAGTTCATTTATTTTTTAATTTGAGTTTTTGTCAATCTGATGGCAGCATATTGATAAAAAATAAATTTTTAAGCCCGTGCTGCTTAAATTTATTTTTATTGTTAGAAAATGTGATAAAATTATTTTTTTAATTCATTAAAAATAGGAATTTAATTTGTTGATTAAAATATTAGTATCACTAAAAATATATATATATTAAATCTTTAATATGATGTAAAAATCAATTTTATGCTATAATTATTTCAAAAGTTATGGCGGAAAAACGTCGAGATCTCAATTAATTTTTAATTAATTCAAATTTTAATTAAAAATTCTAAAAAATCGCTCAGAGGTGCACATTCTCGACCCCCAAAGTATATATGTGCTAAATTTGGTAGTCGGAGGTCCATTGGTCTGGCCTGCAGAGCACCAACACACATACACACACATTGAGCTTTATTATATATATATATACTAGAAGTACCCGAGCAGGGTTGCCAGTGGCGTAGAATCCAAGGAAAATAATTAGCTTTAAACTTAAGTTAAGTCTCCAACCAATATGACATTGGCATCAAACAAATGATGAAAAATAGCTAGAAAACAATTTTTACTGTACATAGACAGAAATATTTAGAATCTTAAAAGGATAAAAATGGTATGTCCGCAGTCAAAACAATCCACTATCAATATACAAAAGAAAAACTGTTTTAAAATTTAAAAAATATACAAATAAGTCATTGCCACCATTGTTTCACACTTGTTTATCAACTTTGTATAATTTGATGGGTGAACCCCTCTTCACCAAGTTGACTTTGCCTTGTAAAAAAATAACGCTCCAAAACTGGCTTTTTCTATAGTCTAGCAACCCTGTTATCTTTCCCCTTTATTATGGGCTATGACTGGTTTGGAAAAACACGACCCAAGACCATGGATGGCGAGTTGGCGATTTTTGAACATTTTGCCAAGCTGGGGGTTAAACTTCGGTCTTATCCCAAATGAAGATTTTTGTCATTTAATATGTTCCGGCCAAGGTTGGATTTCCTTTTTTTTGTGCATAATGAGACTTGAATCGCTGTTTGAAGTCTGATGTAAACAAAGAAATGTATCCTGCGGCCGATTTCCATACAGACGTTGGAGGCTGTCGCCTCGTGACTTCAGACTAGAGGAGCCTCAAAACCTATATCTAAGTGCTGAAAGAGAAGTATTTTTTTTTCAATTGCAGATTTTCTCAGATTTTTTTTTTCCTCTTTTACTCAGAAAAAGAAAATGGAAAAGAAATAAAGAAACAAACGTAATTAAAAGAGTAAGCTAACATAGGGCAGAGTAACTATGGATGAGAAAACTAAAAATAAATAATTTCAAAAGTAGTGACATCCAAGAAATTTCTAAGATATAAAAAAATTATAGAACCTGGGTGAAAAACATCTCGAAATATTAAAACCATTTATAAATAAATATGCAATATGATTGACAAATCATATGATTTGAATATTCTTATTAACTGAGAGTGATATGGCAGACTGAGAAGAGGGATGATCTAAATGCTACGGGTTTTTATCGGGAACAAATCTGCAACTGAGTTTTACTTACTTGATTTACAATGATAGTGTACTCAAATGCATTATAATTAAAATGAGCCTTCTGTCAAATTTCAAATTACTTTTATCATGATTTATTTCAAATTTGTTTGCAGATTATGAGATCCATGTTTCCGTTCGTTGACGGAGTTACAAGCCAAAGCTTATCAGCTAACATGATAAAGGGGGAAGAGCCTCCTTTCACAAGAAATGTTTTGCCGATGCCATTCATTTTCTATACCAACAAGAGGGTGTGACATTGACCCCATTCTTGACATAAGACCGAGGGAATGACATTTTGATCATGAATTGGCGAGCAGTTATAAATAAATATGTGATAATTTCTTATCTAATATAGCAATTTTAATTATAGGAAATAACAAGATTTTTTCTCTTTTCCGCATGATCATTAAAACAATTATTGCTATTTTCGATATAAATTTTTGAAATATTAATTAATTAATCCTACTTTTGATACATATTAACTCTTTCTGTTTTTAATAAGTTAGATTTCATGAATCATTTAAAACGATTATTTTAGTTATACGTTTAATAACCAGAACGGAACAGATTGTTAATATGACAATAATGAATTTACATTGGCAAGAAATATTGGGATTTGCAATTATATCATTTCAAACTTCAAAAGTGAAAGCTTTATTAGCTTATTTTAAATTTATCGCGGAAAGAGTTCTCCATTGATTCCACAACTCACTAACAGGTAATTAGACAGAGCGGCTACTCCTGGGTGGAGTGTAAATAGTAATCCAAAAAGTTTTTTTTCTTTTCTGCAAAGAAAAACCTTTCCTTTATCTCTGTCCAAACTCCGTCTTTTTTTACTTCCATGCGTCCAAGTGAGCTCTCTATTAGCCAACGGCCCAGCAAAAATTGCCTACATTGTGTCACCACACTAGCGTGGGAAGGGGCCATCCATGATGCGGCCTCTCAAGCGATCGTTCAGGAACACGTGTTAGTTGATATTCCTTCACAAGGGGACCATTTGGCATCCAGATGTTTGACACTCCTTTCCTTTGAAGATGCAAGAGCTCCTCCAAAACAATGAGCCTCACTTGTGGTCTTTCAACTTAATCACTCATGTCCAGATGCAATGGCCATTTGAAGATTAGCAGATCCCCAGCTGGCAATCTAAAGTTTTTTAACAATGGAGGGCGTTACTAGGTGTGACATAGCTGGCTGGAAATGCCACTTATCGTAAATAGGACAGGGGAACGTTAACGTAATATATTTTTAGTATGAAAAGCAGTGCAAGACTTCCTCCAAACTATTTTCTTGCCATCTGATTTAAAGATATTCAACTTACTGTCATCAGAAGATATAATATTTTTTCAGAAAAAAATCGGCATATTGATATTTTCCTTAACGAATTCAAGTCTTTTCAGTCTATTTCTTTCATTTATGAAATTTTTTCCTTGGCGATTTCCTATAAATGTGTTCATATTTCGTACACTTTGAGCACAAATTTGAACAAATGTTGAAGCGACATCAGTGGCTAATGAAATCGCACAAACCATTTTTTGATGCTTCTCTTGAAATATTTTGCTTAATTCGCCGTGAAATTTTTTTTAGACTTCTAGAAAGCAAGTTATTTGATGTAGATCCTGTTTCTTTATGACGTTTTATATCGTACCGAGCAGTAGAGAAGCAAACATTTACTTTTAAACCTATTTATCAATAACTTTTTTCGAAGATGAAATTTTTTTTCTCGCAACGAAATAGGCAATTCAAATTTCTTAGGTGCTATCATGATTTGAAATTGACAATCAACTGATAAAATATCGACACTACCTCCTTTTATAGTCGTCTTACGTATTTACTTCTGGATGATTATCAATTAATTTAGCATAAAAATGCGAATTTGCTAAAGTTGAGTTGAGTGTGCAAATATTTTTTTAACAAAAGCTATTTTAATTGTGTTGTGAATTTTAAAAAAATCTATATTATTGTATCTTTTGTAATTAGTTTAGATGAATAAATTTTGTTTTTAAAATGTCAATGATATTGTGCTTGTCCTCCTGTCGGATTTGACTTGCCCCCCGTCGGCAAATCTCTGAAGCAGTCTCTGTTTACCATATCTATTAACTAAGGATTTTTGTCCAAATAACTCGTCAAGGAGACGCAACACATTCAGTAAAATGCTAAATTCAAGATAGATGTTAATGTTTCGTAGCTATTGTATGTAAATGTTATGTAAATCGTTTTCTGATATAATAGCCTTATTACAGAGTATGTAAGTAATTTTTAGGGAAACCAATCTTATAAAATTGAAATTTTAATAAAAAATTTAATAAAATTTTAGCGTTTTTTGCAGTATTTTCAGGAAATATGAGAGTACAAAAAATATTTTGCATCATTTTAACTTTAAAAAAATTATTAATTCAACTATATCAACAAATTTATGGCAAAATATTTTCTGTGTTTAATCAATTTTAAAAGAAAATATTATAATCACATTTTCGAACATCAATCTTCATAATCTCTCGGCTCGGTGGCTTCTACTTCTAGTAGTTTGGAGGGAAAAGTATACTCCAAAGAACATTCATTACCTTCAAAAAAGAAATAAACTGTGGTGAAATTGCAGGCAAACTGCAATTAATATGATATCTTAAGCAATATCATTTTATCAAAATCTGAGAATGAGGTAGCAATAGCTAAGACGGCCTCAGATCATGCATATTTTTTAAATTTGTGATTTTACCGCTTTGCCTTACTTTCAAGTCAAAAAAAAAAAAGTTGATCCTTAAATATATCATTAAGGGTTATTATATATTTTTTATTCAAGTCTTCACAGTTTATTGTGAATACTAGTAGTTTCTCAAATTATATGGAAAACTGCTTCAAGGTTTCTCAATTCTAATGTGCATACCTCTATCATCTGTTCCTTTAACACTGTTTCAAGTGTTTGTAATTTAGCATGTATATTTTCTAGCTCTTTAGGGTTGTAAACTTTAAAGTTTTTTAGGACTTCTATGATTTAAATCCATCTTCAGTAAATGCGTTCAGATTTATACGATATCAACTAATATTTATACTTCTCTAGCTAGAACTATCTCAATAAGTTCAACGAACTCATTTCTTATAGTTAAGGAGGAAATATGTGGGTGTGATGGGTTTTAATTCATCAGTCCTCTGGTTTAGATTACTATTGGTTTATTGAATGGTTAAATAAAGGATGATTTTTACAATGAAGTTTTGCTGATGAAGAATTGATTGCAATGGCATGGAGATGAACAGTAGATATTTAGTTGCTCTTTTCCACCTTCGCGTGGCACCTTGAGCATTTGCCGATGAATTCTTCTACACAAGAATTCTAGTTTCGGCCCTTTGAAGAGGATCGTCTCAACGGTTTCCGGTCGTGACCCTTTCTTGGTCTACGGTAGCGGGACGGTCCGAATTCTTTGGTGTCGGGAACTCTCTCTGCCCTCTGACTGCTGGTTAACACCGGAAGAAGTGCTGAGCGCCCTCTCGTGGAATTAATTTACCACATATATATGTCCACTATCTGTCAATTTTTCCTGATGAAACAAATTATTATCAGTATCATTGCTTCAATAATTTTATTATCTATACTTATAAAAAAGCTCAATGTGTGTGTGTGTGCGTGTGTGTTGGCGCTCTACAAGCCAGACCTTTGGACCTACAGCTACCAAATTTGGTAATGTATACCTTAGATGTCGGGAATGTGCACCTCGGAGCCCTTTTTTGAATTTTTAATTAGAATTTGAATTAATTAAAATTTAAGCAAAATTTCGACGTTTTTCCGCTATAACTTCCGAAATTATTATTGGACAAACATGATTTTAACATGAATTTAAAGATAAAAAAATTAGCTTTCTAATAGTATCAGTGTTTTAATGTATAATTCAAGCTTCTATTTTTAACGAATTTTTTAAGAAATATTTTAACTTTTTTTAGCACGTGACTGGATAAAATAAAATAAAACAATGCCGGAAGTTCAAATGAAAAAACAACAACTATCATCGTAAATCAAATCTAAAGAAATACTGCTTTCAGCACGTGACTGGATAAAATAACATAAATATAAAATGTGATACCTTCTATAAAAATAAATGCAAGGCAAAGGATTCTAAGAAATCGTTTGCAATATTTATATCATTAATTCCATAAATTATCGTTATTTACAGTAAACCTGATTGAATTTAGACAAGATATGCATTGAAATTCCGACTTAATGGCATATTTCTATAATCGTTTGCAATATCTGTATCATTAATTCAATAATTTTTTCCCTTTTTCGCTTTCTTTAAAAAACATATTTAACATTTTGGCAATATCACCGAAAAAAACATTTTTAATATTTTGGAAGCATAATTGATAAATTATTAGAGCATTAAACTCAAAAAGTTTTTCCGAATAAAGTTACTGACTCTTTAACTACTAATAACTGAATCTTTTAACTTAAACTATTTCTTAAATTTTGACTAAAAAATATATGATTTAATTGGAAATTTTAGAACGTATTACTCATGGCGAACCAGCTGGTCGCCAAAGGCGGCTAGTACTAAATATTTCGATTGAGTATCTAAGTAGCCAATGCTTTAGGACGTTTAGTACAGAATATAATTTTTTATCCAGTTTTTCATGGTAGAGCCTTTATTTTTTCCTCATTATATATCAAAATCATTCCACAAGCATTCTCAGTTTTCTGTGTAGTTATTTTATATGATGTAAGAAATTTTGATGAAATAGACTGAAAGACTAAAGAAAACTAACTGAAAGACTTTCTGGGTTGTTTGTTACTAAGGCATACTTCTTTTTTCCCCTTTCTTTTTTACTAGAAGAATTGTCAGATGCTGAAGAATTTCAAGCATGTTGGAAAAAAAATTACAAGCATGTTAATTTTATTCAATGACTCAAGAGCAGATGAATTTTATTTATTTTTCCAATTAGTGTTGTTACAGAAAATTTGTTGGGTTATTTTAATGCTGCAGAAACACTTTTAAATTATAGAAAGGAAATGACATAGCAATTTTTTTTACCCTTTTTAAAATTTTGCATTTTATCTCATTCATACTATTATTAAAATATTTTAATTTGTTCCAGTTTGTTATATTCATGAAGTTGGTAGGTAATAAAAAAGAAGACTGTAAATCAAAATCTTATTTCTAAATAAATTTTAACAGTTGGAATCGGAAGATAATCAGCCAGATATTGACTTCTGAGATGAGGAAATAAGTGCCTTTCTCCCCTTCTGTGAAATTAATCAACTCTTTGAACAAGTAAATTACTTTGAAAATGAGCTTATTGAAATCTATTGCAAAGAGTTTCAAATGAGCAAAATTTTGTTCATTTTCCTTCCACCTTCAGAATACAGCAGAATCAGTTAAAGACTTTTTTTCTGAATGAAAATAGTTACCGTACTTATTACTTTTACAGTACTATCAAGTTTATCTGTCTTGGAGTTTAAAAAATGCATATTAATAGTACCATGAAAAAAGTGAATAGTAAGAAATGCGCTATTATTAGTTTTTCAATGTGTTCCTATCAAATCAATGATTCTCTTATGCATTCACTCTGACCTGGTTCCTGAATGCGGTGCTATTTTTTATGCAAAACTATCTTAATACATTTTTAATAGTAAAAATTCAACATTATTTGAAGAGAATTTCGATTTTTAAGTCCAAAACTATTTGTCATTTTAATGAGCTATTCTAAAATGTATTACTTCTTGTCTTGTGCATTCAAATTGAGTATTTTAGTCTTATTGCTTCATTGTTTTCGTCTTATTATAGCCGTTAATTTTATGAATAGTTGTCGAATTCTTAATGTAGTGCAAAATAAATTTGACGTGTTATTTATTTTTAAAAGGCAGATTTTATTTTTTTCTCAGGATATATCCAATATTTTCATTATATTCCTATTTTTAAAATCATCAAAAAATAATTTTACTCAAGTATTCTGAATATCTTGATTCTTTTTAGCCTCTTCTAATATTTTAGGATAAAAGTTCGCAATTTTTGAAACTCATAAATAATTGATGTACTTTTATTTGTAGATTATATTGTTCTGTGATATATATATATGATTTTGCTTCATGTAGCAATGTAGTAGGATTGTAGATAGCCTTTTTAAATAAATAATTGTGCTTTTATGTTTCTAATTTTAATAAAAATTCTATCAGCAAGTTAGATTTTCCAACTTATTTTTTGGAAAAAAAATATGTACAATTTGTGTAAATTTAGAGCTCCATTTAAAAAATAGGTAAGTTTTTCAAAAAAAAAATTGGCAACTATGCAATTAGATTTTACATTTTTTGTAACTAAATGAAAATTTGTAAACCTATATGAAATAATATTATATTAAATTAACAATATTTCTGTAATTAATAACTTTTTATATATTTATCAATATGCACACTGTTATAATAAGTGAAAAAATCCAAAAATGTTTAATTTTAAAAAAAGTTGCTTAAAAATATATCAATATATGCTATTAATTGAAGCATCATTAGAAATTTTAAATGATACCAAAAATCATGCTCAGAGTGTTGAATGAAGTAAGTTTCCATTGTAGCATTACAGGCTTTTAAAGATAACTTGACAAGAGATAAAATAAATTTTTCTTTGGCCAAAATGATAGTACAATTTATAGTCATTTATTATTCTAATAAACCCTCTTATGATGTAAAAAATGATTACAGAAGTAATTGGTGCATGAAATATAGTGAATTAAATTCAAATTAACATTTTTTTAAAAATTTTACATCAAAACATTACAATTAAACTGCTTTTTTCGCTTAAAGTTTTTTTCATTGTTCGTTATTCAAAGTTGGTTTTCTTCTTCCTCCAAAATATCAATAACAGAAATAAATGAACTTGTATTGTCAACACAAAATTGACTGTTATCAGAAGTATCTACAGGGACACTTCCCATATTATCTTGTGCTTCATACATGACGAGGTGAAGTTCATTTAAATTGTATTCTGGTCTTTCCTGAAAACTTAAGTTTTTCCATTTCGTATCATCACACAGTAGCCATTTATTAGAGACAATATCTCTTACCCAAGTCACAAAGTGGTTATTTGTTCCTTTTTTAAACAGTATGAATCCGTATAAATGGTACTTCCTGTTCATTACCATAAATTCATTTTGATGGGTCCATTTTTTTCCAGGACCATTTTCAAAATGAAAAATAAAATACTGAGGTAAAGTTTTATACTTTAGTTCTATCTCTTGATTTTCTGATTTACAATGTGGACACGTAGATAGACACGAAGGAGACTCTGGGTTGAATTCGACAATTTTATTGAAAGTTAATATGGGTTTCTTGAGAATCTTCTTATCACAGTGTGCACAATTTTTGCAGCTCCCAGTACGAAGATATTCCACTACGAACAATTGTTTAATTTTTTTATCTTCGTTTATCAAATTCAGAAGGGCACAGAAAGCCGAATCTGGGTGTCCTAATGTCTGTTTAATAATAGGTTTCAGATATTTATATGCCTCTACCCGAACCTTGTGCAGTCTAAAATGAGCTCTTCGCAGTCTAATGAGCTCATTTTGTTCATAATCATTATAAACAGAAATAGCACTTTCATAAGTTTTTAAAATTTTATAAATAGTTGATCCATCATTAACAAAATAATGGAGAGACTTGTTATGGGCTAACAGCGACATGGATGAATCCAACCAGCAAAGGTTGAATTCATTTTTCCAAATGACATAAAGTCTTCTCAAGTCTTTATTTTCCTCTGAACTGCATTCCCTTTTCATTTCTTCTCTCGGCTGTTTTGGAAAGTTTTCATTTTCCTCCATTGTCTTTCACACAGTGAGTAGTCTGCGGAGTGACCAAAACCGTTATTTCTAAAAAGAAAAGAAAAAGAAAGGCATTTAATTTTTTTGGGTTTAAAAAGATATATATCATTTTTACTATCAAATTTACAGCTGATTTAAAAATTAACAAAAGAAATAGTATCACGAAACATTATTTTGATGGTAAAGTGTTCAGGACCATTTGATATATAAATAAAAATGGCAATAAATGTGTAAGGAGACAATATTATCTATTAAATTATATACAAAGAACCAGGGAAATGAAAAATCAATATCATTTTCTTTTAATTTCGATTATTATAATTTTTGTCAATTTAATAGCTCATAAAACGACCTTGGCACAAGCAGGGAAAAAAACTAATTTTGTCTATAAAAGCAGTATAGAAGGTAGTAAAAAATTTATTAAAATTTAGTTAAGAATGGAGCAATAAATGCAAATCATTTTGGGAATATTTTAATGTCACATTTCATGTTTATATAAATGTAGTCTAAATACAGAAAACATTAAAAGATATATTTTTTAATTATAACCATTAATAATTTCAAGGAAACTTTCCTTTTCAAATAATTTTGAAGTCATATGTTTATCCACGATTAGAATCCACATCAAAGTGCTCTCTGTAATAAAGCTAAAAACGAAAGTGTACGGATGCATTTACAGCTTTTAAACTATCAAAAATAGAGAAATTTCTGTACAAAAACTGCTACTCAGGTAAAAAAAGTCAAGAGTTTCCAATTAGTATAGACTCCTATTATCCCTGTCAAAAGAGAATAGGAATACCTGGGAAAAATTGCATTTATAAATGTAAACGTTTTTTCTAATTTAGCTACTCAGATTTTAAGCCTTTAACTGCGAAGGGCATATATTTATGAGTGACACTCAAATCGAAAAAAAAAATGCTTCTGCTTCTTTTTCTTCCTGTAGTATATTTAAGGCAGGGATGGGCAAACTAGGCAAATTAAAAGAAATATTCATATATTATATATCCAGCTCCTTTTCTACTTTGTTTAAATACTATAATTTTTCTTCCTTTTTTTCAAAGAGCTGGTAGTCTATTTGCATTCTCTATTTTTGTTCTACAAAACATAAATCGAAGGAAATAGCAAACACAGGCAGTTTTCAATCGGTAAAGTGTTGAAAGCGGAAGTTATTTGTTAGTTATAGCTGTAGATTGGCGCCTACAAGCATTATCTTTTTCTTGTGGAGCAGACATATGGGAATTCAATGTAGGTGAATTAGACCTCACATGTGGCAGACTGCGCATTTTAAGCTCCATCTAGCGGCTTTTTCTTTTGGCGCGAGTTCTAATATTATTGATTGCCTGTTGAAAGATTCTGGACATATAGCATCATTGTGAATAGTGGTGAAATTATTAAAAGTATAGCGTAGCTAGTGCTTGTTTGGGTTATTCGTAAAATATTTCAACCCCAAAATGGCTACTTAAAAACGTAAAGTTGATTCAGAGTGCCGCGCTTCTAATGATGAATGGACATGGAAATTTTTTTTTTCAGTTGTAAAAGATAAACCAGTGTGTCTTATCTGCAATGAAGCTGTAGCAGTCTTCAAAGAATATAACATTTCCCGTCATTTCACATCTAAGCATAAGAATTCCAATTACGAAGCAATGTCCGAATATGAAAAAAAAAAAATGCAGAAAGTCTTTGTAAAAAATTATCAGGCCGGCAAAATTTTTTCAAGAAGGTAAACATTATTCAAAAAGCAACTACATATGCAAGTTACATTGTAGCATACAATATTGCTAAAAATAATAAAGCTCTCAGTGATGGGGAGTTCATTAAACAACGAATGCTCCAAGTTTGTGATGTTTTATATCCAGACAAGAAAAATAATTTTGAGACTGTACGCTTATCTCGAAAAACGGTGACTTATAGAATGGAAGCCATCGATAAAAATTTGGCATCGCAATTAGAGTCAAAGATGGGCCAGTTTAAATTTTGTTACATAGCTATGGATGAAAGCACTGATATAAATGATACTGTTCAATTAGTATTATTTATAAGAAGTGTTGATGAGAACTTTGAAATTATTGAGGAACTGGCGTACATGCGTTCTTTAAAGGGAACTACAACGGTATATGATATTTTTCGTGAATTTCAGGAAGGGCTTTTAACTTTGAAAGTGCCTATAACAAATATATGTAATATTACAACCAATGGAGCACCAAATATGACAGGAAAAAAAATCTGGATTTCTTGGGACACTTTAATCAAAACTATCCCGGGAACAATGTTGTTTTTCTACATTGTGTTATACATCAAGATGCTCTGTGTAAATCTGCATTGAATATGAAACCCGTGCTTGATACAGTCGTGAAGCTTGTAAATACTATTCGATCTCGTGGGCTTACTCACAGGCAATTTCGAGATTTTCTTCAGTCAGTGCAATCTTAATACTCTGATGTACTGTATTACACGAAAGTAAGGTGGCTTAGTGCAGGATGTGTTTCCGAGCGAGTTTGGCAGCTGAAAAACGACATTGTGTCGTTCTTCCATGAGAAACAGTGTTCTGCGGAGTGAGAAATGATAGAAGGTACAAAATGGCTTTCAGACTTTGCATTTTTCACAGATCTTCTTTGTCATATGAACAACTTGAATGTCAAGATGCAAGGGAAAAATCAATTTATCGACGATATTTGGTCACATCTCAAAGCTTTTAAACTAAAACTTGATATGTTTGCTGGGCAGCTAGGTAAGGACGACTTATCTCATTTCCCGAGGTTAAATTCAATACCCTCAGTAAATGAAGAGAACCTTAAGAATTATGAAGATAGATTGAAAACACTGCATTTTGAGTTCGAACGCAGATTTCAAGATTTCAGTGCCATTCAAGCAGAATTGGATATTTTTACTATGCCATTCAACGTAAATTGTGAAGCAGTGAGGCCAGATTTGCAGCTTGAATTAATTGAGTTGCAATCTAACAATCATCTCAAGCAATTGTTTCTAAATATGCCAAAGTTAGAGCTTTACAAATCATTATCGAAAGTAAGTTTCCCAAATTTAATATCTCATGCCCAGAAAATCAGTGCTATGTTTGCTTCATCTTATATATGTGAACAAGTGTTTTCAACTATGAACCTTAGAAATAATTATTTCAGAAGTAGATTGACAAATGAGCATTTAGTCTCGTTCCTTAGAGTCAGTACATCTCACTTCGAACCTCAATATAAGGAACTTTTAAAAATGAAATCGCAATTTCATTCATCTCATTAATATATTAAATTGTAATATTTGTATATAGTTTTTAAAATTTTATAAAAATTCATCTTGGCCCGCCAAACTTTATTTTTTCGATTTTTGGCCGCAATCGAAAAAGTTTGCCCATCCCTGATTTAAGGTATGAGGAAATGCAAAAATAGCACTCATGTACTAGTTATAATGCAGTATGATTCTAAGGTGTGGGAAAAGCAAGGAAATGAAGCAAAAATTTAACATTATTTGAAATAATAGCATATTAAAATAATTTTGATATTGTCATACAAAGAAAAACAATTTATCATCATTGATTATCTTGAATTCAGCAAGGCAAAATTTATATATTAAGGAGAGGAAATATATTGCTTCTCATGCTCTTTAATTTCAAACCATACAAAATTAAGGACTTAGGTGAAATCAAGCACAAGACATTTTTGCTATCGAAATATAAATCCTTTAATGACGGCTAAACAAACAAAAAGAAACATTACAAAGCAAAATTACTTTATAAAAATATTTATTCATTTTTGACAGTTTATGCATTTGGGCATCAATGTCAGCAGATAGTTTAGCTATCAGTTTCATGGAGCTAGTCCTTAATAAATACGGTTCGACATTTTTGCGCAGCCTAACGTACATTTTTGTTTCTCTTTCAGCGAACATATGTGAAAATGTTTTCAAGATATCATTGAATGCATTAAAGGATGACGCAACAAGTTTTGATGCCCATAAAAACTTGGCTTTAAGTTAAATCCAACTTAACCTAAATTAAACTTAGCTTTAAATAATTAATCTTAAACACATTTATTTTTGAACTTGATATATCACCTTCTACATTCTTTTAGATACAAAGTCTAATATTAATTATGACTTTTGACCTCACACGCAATTTTGTTTCCTCCTTTTGCGGCATAATTAACAAGTACCGGCTTCTCAAATATTATTTAGGCTTATTATTTTCCAACAAAACAAGCAGTACGCAACAATGGATTTTAGGGACTTTCAGCAAAATCAGGATTGAGTTTCTTTATCCGTCCAATTCGAATTAAATATGAATTTCAACAGCTCATTCTTTTAAAGAAATCTCTTACGTACTCTTAATGCCTCTCAAATAATAAACAAACCATTCAACAAACTCGCGCGTGAGTGTATAAATACCACCAAGATGCGACTACAGATTGAAAGTTGCCATTCTTGCCAGATAAATATATTCTAATTTTTCACTAACTATACTATTACTACTCACTATTAATATGAGTTCAAAATATTTTTATGATAAGCATTAATACTGAAAGGTATAGTATTAAAATGTTGAAATTTGAAAGAAAAAAATTTAACCCATTAACTAGCAAATGAGTGGTGGCTAGTTAACTCTTGCCCACCCATCTCTAGTAGTGGGTGGACCTTAAGGACTTAAAAAATTAGGATATTTAATTTTAATATTTATTTCTGCAACACTACAGGAGCATCTATAGTAAAACATACTTGATTTTGATAAAAATATAAAAATGATCATACTTTTATCGTTACCAAAAAATGAAATTACCTTTTGTACGATTAACAATACATTTCAAGCTTCTTTTTCCACATTTTTTTTTTAATTTAACAGAATACTAGTTAAATTGAATGATGCACCATTTCTGTTTATGCATTGGCACTGAGATAGATGCATAGAATTTTTTTTCCAAAGATAAAAAAAAAAGCTTTGTAGCTAAATTACTGTTTTTTGATATTAGAATTAAGAATTTTTTTAGCCATTATTTTATTCAAATAATTAAGTCATGGATAATTTTAATTTTGTTTCTTTGCCAATGATATATATTAAAAGGAAAGCAAAATTTTCACAGGAGCAGTAAAAAAAACTTGGCGATTCAACAGGAAATCTAATTTCAACTTTAAGAAAATCAATTTTAAATAATTGAAATATCATCTTAAAATGTTCATTATTAAAATTTCTACAAAATCATATTTTTATTGTTTTCTTTATTTCGAATGAAATTCACATCTTATTTCAAGGAAACTGCTTTGATACGATATATACATATCAAAAAGTTTTCTCATACCCAGTTAACTCTTTGGAAAGATAATTTTTCTTCTCAGATTTAATAGATAGAATAAAAATTTATATGCTTAAGACAATTTCATCATAACTGCTTACTTTTCCTTGAATTAGATAACAAATACTTCTCTTACTGTTTTACCAAATTCTTGGGATGATGAATATATTAAGTCAGTCAAAAGACTGACTTTTACCACTCTCAACTTTCTTAAACTCATTGTAATTTCAGTTTCCTCTTTTTAGTTTTTTAAAAGAAGTTTTTCTTTTAAAATATATTACCAAGATTATTTTTATTTATGACATAAGTTACATTAGCTACAGCTCTAAATCATTAATAAAAAAAAGAAATTTAAAGCCGTTCATATAAATTAGCTAACAAGTTAACAAAATTTATGAAAATAAAAATTCAAGGTATGCAATCTCTAACTTAAGAGAGAAAATTAAGAATTTTTAAAATAACATAACAGATAACAACTATGTAAAAATTTGTTGAGAAAAATATAATTACTTATATTCAGATGTTTCTGTTTAATCGACAGTTTGTTCCATAGTCTTCAAGTAAATGCATTCACAAGAAAAGAAGGATGAAAATAACTTTAAAAACAAGTAGTGAACTAGGTTAGGGTTACATCATTAGGTTATATCACAGGTGTGTATAGAGGG
Organism: Argiope trifasciata; assembly: GCA_026543055.1. NCBI lineage: Eukaryota > Metazoa > Arthropoda > Arachnida > Araneae > Araneidae > Argiope > Argiope trifasciata. Next base: position 2,847,068 of record JAPMOQ010019132.1, read on the forward strand.
CTTATAATTTTTATACCTAGCATATTGATTATTGTATCGATCTGATACGCATAAGTAGCGAGGTGCTGAACTTCCAAGTATCGCGATATCTTCATGTATTGTTGAGATCAAAAATAAATTGTATTGTTTTTGTATTTAGCTGAGAATAAGTAAATGTATCTACAATTAATACCATGTTTCATTTAAAGTAATCTATAGGCCTTATCACACGGCCAAATGCCGTCTAAACGTTCGTGGACAGTTCACCGTTTTTGCCAGCAGGCAACCGGTCAACCAAGTTTTTCGTCATTGTGAGGTTTTTTTAACCAACTTGAAAATTAGCCGATAGTGACTGAAATATCGTTTGCAACGACATTCATCTAATCATTTGAAACTTCGATAGTGACGTATTGTGCTAAGAATGGCGTGATTGAAGCCAACTAATATGCAAAGTAGTTTGATTATTTCTGCCAATTTTTATCTACTTCGTTCTAAGCAATGTGGGAGGGAGATGGTTTTTTTCTTCTTTTTTTGTGGGCATCCGATAAAGAGTCCACTTTCATTTACTTTGCTCACAAGAAATTTCATTAACAGCTTCTATATAATCTAAAAATTTTAACTCCTATGTTCATGTGAAAGTTAATAAGGATTAATTCTATTTTCTGACCTTGAAATAGTTATCATATAGTACATTTGTGGGAATCATAAGATATGAATAATTCTGCAACAGTTTCATCTTTTTAATGTAAAAAAATACTAGTTTAAATTTTAATTTTTCTATTTAAACAGTATATAGTGAGAAAATGTTTCAAAAATTAAGCACCTTTTTATATTCATACATATGTGAGCCTGAGGCTTTTATGAGGCTTAATATAATGATGCTTTTTTATTCATATTTTAAAAATTAATTTTAAATGTGTATTTTTGAAATCTTAAGTTGTTTCTGCAATAACATAACAATTATAATACTCATTTCTGCAACACTCCAGGAGCATCTATTGTAAAACGTATTTGGTTTTGATAAAAACATAAAAATGAACATACTTTTATCATTATCAAAAAATGAAATTACCTTCTGTTCGATACCAATAAATTTCAGGCTTCTTTTTCAATATTTTTTTTTTAATTTACAAATCGCCAATTAATTTGGAATGGGGCATAATTTCTGATTTTATATTGGTCTTGAGAAAGACGCATGGAAACAAAATCACAAATATTTGGAAAAAAAATACAGCTCTGTAGTTGTAAGTAAAATGAAAAAATTACATTTAATGCATTTTTTAAAGAGTAATTTTTGAAAATGAATAATTTTAGTGAGAGACTAAATAATGAATTGCCTTAAAGTTTAACAATATTTATTCTTCATTTTTGTTTTCTTTGCACTTTTCGAGAAATTAAGCACTTTTAAAGTACTAAAAAATGATTTTCAAATTTAAGTACTTTTCATGACGCTGTGCTCCCTGTAAAGCTTAGTTGCACTCCCACCCCTAAAATCAATTTTTTTCCAATCAATTTTTGTTTTAAATTTAATATTGATAGCATAGGATTCATTTACGGGAATTTATAAAATACTACCACAGATGCACAATAAAATGTTTTTGCGGAGTAACTTGTCATCATTACAGCAAAAATTAACTACAAAACTCTTACCAAAAATTGAAAATTTTCATTGCAGCCTTCCTGGCTGCGTCTAAACAGCCATTTTCTAGATCACAATTTTCTTTGCGATTTATCTTTTTCTTTTAGCACTGTTCCGAGGATGATGTACAATAGTGCTGTCTCAGCAAAATCCATTTTGCACTGAAGTAATTCAAATAACGTCTTAAATAGAGTCCCACGAGTAATGAAATGAGAAAATTGCAAATATTCACTAAGTAGGAGCAGTGAATAAAGAGCGATAAATACACCATAAAGTACACCTGATTTTTTAAGTTTACCGAACAGCAACTGCTCAAGTGATGTAATTTTTGTGGTAATTTGTCCACGAAAGTGTGGATGGTGTTTCGCCGAGTGATTAGGTCTTAAGACTTCCCCTTCACTAGAAAGCGCTTTCGTCGACATCGAATTATTTTCTTTCTGTGTGAGGCTCATAACCATTAAAGAAGATGGGACATTGAAATGTTGCTGTTTTTTCTTGTTAAGGGTACGGTGTTCCAGAAAATGAACAGAACCTCTGCTTTGGATCTAGAGCTATCAAATTTGACGCATATATACACTGGAAAGTAAAAATGAAAACAGTGGAAATATTTGGGGGGGGGATTTTAATTAAAAATTAAATAAAATTTTGACACTTATCTTCCAAAATGCCGAATGTCACAAAACAAAACAGCGGTATCGATCTCCTCAAATTTCTCTAACAAAGGCATTACCCGCCCTCGCATTAAATTTTGGACCTTGAGTAAGTCTCGGACCTTAAGTCTCGAAAGCCTTACATGGCATTCTACACAAAATATTCGTCTCTGGCACAAATTTAGTAATTTTATAGAATTTATCGTGTGATTCTTAGCTGATTTTTATTTGGAAACCCTTACATTTAATAATAAGTGCCCGAAAATCGAATCTAATTATAATAATATTTTAAACTAATTTAAATCCATATTAATTTCAAAAGTTTTATCTTAATTTAGCCCATATCAAAGTCATTCTAAAATTTTCTCTCATTTCCTGATCCCATTCCGCTTTTTCTCCTTAATCAATTCTACTTAAGCTTTGTCAAAATGCTTTCGTCAATCGTTCCGACGCTATGAGTGAAAGGAAAAAAATTGCTGATCTAAACAAATACTTTTTAAAAAGATACCTGTGTTTCCCTTGCCTGGTTGGCGCTGCACTGAAAATCCCGATCGAAATTTCAATTTGTTTTCAAAATTCGAAAATGAGACAAAATCCTTCTCATGAGGCCCCTGGGTCAGTGCAGTTACAATTATAAGTATCCAGACATACCTCAACTTTAACAAGTGTAGTTAACTTGAACAATATTTATAACCATCAGTTCAATGTAAATATTGTTATCAACAGAGCATTCACTTTTTCAATTATATCTGAAGATAATGTGAAAAACTGAACTTGACAAGGAAAAAAAAAAATGTAAACTCTATTAGATTCGAACAAGCTCATGGAATGTTCTAATCAACCCAAATCTGTGATATTTATTTAAAAATTGTCCAAATAAATAAGAAAATCAAATTATATATTACTGACAATCCTTTACCATATATAATCTTAGGACTTCCAGATTGTAGTTTATATAAACCAGCGGGTGACCGAGCACCGCTCGGAGAAAACAGGTATCGAAGCTAACTCGAAGATTTAAATTTTCAATTGTGATTTATCAAAACAATACATGCCATAAGAAAATTTGTGAAACCATTGGTGAAAAGATAACCGGTTAAAGTGCACCATTGTAAACTATTCTAAACAAAGTTAGAGTTTGGAAAGGGAACTATTCTATACAAAGGTAAAGTAAAGGTAAAGATTGAAGTGTGTTGAAGTTCAATATTTTTGACAAATTTATTTAGAAAAACCAAACATATATACATACATAAGAAACATATTATAAACCTATATCAGCATAAACATAAAACTTTATTAGTTCGCCATATTGGCTATAGATGGCAGCACGTTACCGCTTGAAAATTTAAGTAGCCATTATGGCGAACTAATAAAGTTTGAAAATATCCTATCTGTAACTCCGAACTGCTCGACCGTAGCGCTTCAAAACCGGCGCCAATCGATTCCTCGTGACCAAAAACCCCAGACCCCCCAAGTTTACCGGAGTTTATTAATTCTGGGGCGATTTTCGACTTGACAACCATTCCTCGTATTATAGTATTAGATAAATTATAGACTGTGTTAAAAATAAAATATTTCAAAATGGAAAAAATTATTACTAAGTTGCAGACGAATTAAAAATTATAAGCTTTTACATTTTGTTGAAAATAATAGCATTGGTGATAATATAGTCAAGGTAGTGAATACATCAGAGGAAATATTCCCACTTCTGATTGTAAACAAACTATATGAATCTGTGTTACATCTGGTGTCAGAATATTCTCAGGTGTTTGCAAAAAATAAATATGATGTTGGTAAAATAAGAATGTAGCCCTCTAGAATAAATTTGACATCTGATTTGCCAGTTTTACAAAGGGCTTATAGAACATCTGCTACTGATGAAATTGAAATAAATAAGCAAAAAAAAAAAAAAAAAAAAAAAAAAAAAACATTTGTAAGATGCAGGTTTAGTAAAACAATCTACTAGTAATTATTCATCCTCTTTAACATTAGCATATAAAAGGTATGAAAATAGAAAAAGTCGTTTTTGTATTGATTATCGTAAAATTAATTCCCTTTGTAAATAAATCTAAGACAGAGCCTTTAGATAGAATAGATACTTTATTAGATAATTTATGCACTCCTAAAGCTTTTTCAGCTTTAGATCCTGCATCTGGATATTGGCACATACCCTTCCAAAAATATAACATAATACAACAAGATAAACAAAAACGGGCATTTGTAACTACTGAATGTTTATTTGAATTTCAATTACTACCTTTTGACTTTAAAAATGCCCCTGCAATATTCAATATAACTATTCGTAGAATTTTAAATAAGCATAAATTTTCAAATTTTACTTGTCACTATTTTGATGTGCTCACAGTCAATTATTTTGATTTCATAGTCACTATTTTGATGAAAGTATTTTCTAACTCACTAGAGGAATACTATGATAATTTAAAAAAGATTTTTCAAATGTGTGAGAAAGAAAACATTAAATAAAAAATTTTCTAAATGTGTATTTATTCAAAATAAAATTAATTTCTTAGGGTATGAAGTCAAAGAAGGATGCATTTCTTCTGATAATCTTTTTTCTTCTGGTAACATTTTTTGGAGGTTGTAATTTTTTAATTGAAAGCATTAAAAAATTGCAACCTCCAAAAAATGTTAAAAAACTTCAAGGTTTTCTTTGCTCTGTAAATGTTTATAATAAGTTTATTGACTCTTATGCTAAAGTTAGGGAACCCATAAATAATCTTCTGATAAAAGAAACACCATGGCAATCGACAGAAGACTGTCAAATAGCTTTTGAAATGTTAAAAAATAAATTGATAACAAAACCATTCTTACTACTATATAACCGTAATTTACTTCTTCGTGCTTTTGTGGTGCATCTCAGGTAGTCATTGGAGCTGTTCTAAAATAACCTGACTGTTCTGGAAATTATATCCTGTATCTTATCATTCAAGAACTTTACGCCCTTATGAAAAAAATTATTGTATAACTGAGTTGGAATGTTTAGCAATAGTAGATGCTGTTGATAAATTGTATTACTATTTACAGGGAAAAAATTCATAATTCATACTAATCATGCTGCTATTGTTTGGCTTAAAAATGTTTAAAACTTAAGAGGAAGATTATTTCGTAGGCCTTTAAAATCAAGCATGTTATGAAGTTGAATATTTAAAGGGAGCAGCTAATGTTGAAGCCGATCAAGGCACCCTATTGCTCAATATATCCAACACTCTGTGCATTTATTGGTAATTAGATGAGATAAAACATTATTATTAAATTTTAATTATTAAATATTTTATGCAACTCCTATTTTAATAGCTTCTTCATCAGAATATTTTAAAGCTTTAAATTTTTATAGTTTTATAATTCGTTCATAATATTACAAAGTCATTCAGTCATAACGTAATATGTATTTCTCTAATTTTCAGTTAACTTCCATAGAATTTATACTTTAAATTAAAGAGCAAATGATTAATTAATAATCAAAAATTTCCTCTACCATTAATGCAATGAATAATTTTTTTTTTACTGAAACAAAATATCTTTTTTAAATATGCGTATTGAAAACAGTCGCTGAGTATTTAAACATTATGAGCACAAAAGAATATCTTTCTTAATTTATGTAATATTTCAAGTTTTCAACAAAATGCTCACAAATTCATCATGTTATAGAATTCATCATCCGAAAATGAGTGAAACCTTCAAACCAAGTCCGTATCCGTTGAAAATAATTGTCAACAATCAGAATACAATGTGCATACGTGAATTTTTGTCGCCAATTATTAACGTAAATGCGTGAATTTTCTACGCTAGTTGAGGTAACACTAAGTAGATTGAAAATTTTTTATTTGATTAAATCTGTTTTATTTTAATTCTATAGTACTTCAAAATGAATCTGAAAGACCGATTAAGTAACAATATTTAATTTTAAATTCATCAAACACTAAGAAAATAAACATAATCGTTTAAATAATCGGCAGAAAATATGTTAATCCTAGCCTAGTTAGCGTGGGGGGGGGGAAACCTTAAAGCTTTACTCATTAGGCTGGGGAAAATGAAAAGATTTAAGTTTTTTGTGCATGGGCCAAATTTGGTAGTTGTAGGTCGAATGGTCTGGCTTGTAGAGCGCCAACACATGAAAACATGTCACTGTAACTTTTCTTTTACTTTTATTCGTAGGACAACGCATGTTTAGAGTTTTTTTATCTCACAATCGAGGCATGCAAAAATCCTTAAAAAGTTGCAAAAAATGTGTCTTTATGAAATTAATGTCCTTTTGGGACCTCAAGACTATTCTAATAATTTTTTTTAAAATCACCTTATATATACCAAAAGGCAACCTTCCGTGCTATTACAAATTGAGTTTTTCCGTTCAACCCTAATGTGCATGTATCCTGCGTATTTTCAAAGTGCATGATGTTTTCTGTTTTATAATAATACAGTTTTAATTGAAAATCCTTCTTTAAAAATGAATTTTAAAAGCGTATTTTTCAATATTTAATAATTATGTATTTGCAACATCTTTTAATATAAAAAATATATCTTTTTCATTCTGAAAAAATTTTGAAGATGGGAAAAAAAGATTATCATTGTCAAAACATTAAGTCAACTTTTATAAGATCAAAAATAAAAATCTGCGACAATTTTCAATATTTCTTTAAATTAACAAACTATCCGTTATTTGAATGGATGCATCATCTCTGAAAATGTCGACATTGATGTTGGAGCTAAACATAACAGCAAAAAAAAATGTTTATTTGAATTTTATCCATATACCAGCAAATAAGATTCGACATCTTGAGATCTCCTGCTCTAAACATCTATAACTTACCAATCAAAGGCGTTTTTTTTCTCTCTCTTTTAATTTTGAAGCCATATAAACCAAACCCAGCGAGCTACCATCATTAGATCGACTACCACCAAACTGACAAAAGAACAATTCCATTTTCTAATTGTGTTTTTAGATTTAAACTTTTAAAAGAGGAAAAAAAAAACAGCATGATTATAACGTAAAAAAAAAATTAACTTGCTGCTTCTTACTTCTAAAGTTCAATAGAGGTTTTTCTTACATGTTTCAAAAATTTGTTTTTTAAGAAGCTACAGGCAAATATATATAAAAGTTTCCAACTTTTCCTTAGTTTAAAAAAAATTACAAAAAAACGTGATTGTATATTTCACGGAGAAATGAAATGAATTAATAATTCCTAGTTTCCATAAATAACGGAATCAAATTTATGAACTCGAAGACCCCCCAACTCTATAGTTAGAAGCAAAATGAAAATAAAAAAATATCAGTAGATACATAAATATTTTTATTTCTTCTTTTGAAGCCAGTACAAGACAACATATCGCATTACTTCAAAATTTATGAAAGCTGATAAAATAAAGATGCAAACTGAATGAAATGCTTTTAAGTTTAAATGAAAGCAATTTTTTTAATTATGACGTTAACAGCGAAATATTCACGATTTCATGAAACTGTTCTGAATTTCACCACAATAAAAACTATTGCTAGAAGTACAAGCCTTATAACAAGCAAAAAGTCAGTATTACAATCATGCACACTATTTACATTTAGTGCTTTTTCGTCTAACGCAAAATTAAGAAGGTGCTATAATTTAGAATTCAATTTTTCTTTAAATCTTCCAGCTCCACTATACATATATGTCATAATTGTCAATAATCTTAAAAGAATATAGAAAATGGAGTTAATGTACTCATTTTCTAAAGCATATTTTCATTCATTTCTCCCTTAGAGAGCTAATTATATAAACCTATTAATAAATTTTTATGAAACAATATTTGCAAATAAGCACATAAAGAATTAAATGTAATAGTTGACCACGATTTATTTTTACTCATTTCTCCTTGATTTATGTCAACTCTCTTTAAAAGATGTTTTCAGCATCAGATAGAATTCTGGAAACAGTTTTAATACATTTATTTTTAACTGTATATTATATCACATTTTTAAGCTTAATATATCAACTTTGAATGCTTTTAAACATATGCTCACCTTTTATAACATCTGCACGCATAAAGTAGTAAAGCAACTGTAGCTTCGCCTAATAAACAGCTCACTTTTTACCCAGCACTTCTGTATATTCCTATAATATATCAAAATAATCATGAGCTGTCTTGAAAAGAAATCTACATACATTTTAACTAACTCATAAACACAGCTTTTAAAAAAAAGGAAAAGATATTTTGAGAGCTTATCATATTAATTATTTCTAATTTAAAGACGATTAAACGAATAAAAAGTGTAGATGAAACAATCAAGAAAAAACGAAATAATATGAATATGGTTAAAATTATCAAAAAAACAAACAATAAAAAATGTTTTAAAATATAATATTACAAAACAATTATGTATAATTCAATTAACAGAGTTATAAAGATATTTTGACTAAATGTGATAGTTTATGATAGATATGTATGTAGAGATTTAATTAGCAGCCATTACTATTCCATGTTTAGTTTTATTTGATTGTAATAGATGTCACCATAGGTTCTACTAATCACCATAAGTTCAAAATCAAAGTCACAAGTTTTAGAAAAGGAGCTGAGGGCATTCGCTCTACACACAGAGAGAGAAATAGGTGTATACGTTTCGATATCATGGTTACTTACTACACTAAGGGGGTACATAGTTTTGGCATAAGGCATTTAGTTAGGCTTCACTCTTGGTGTCATCTAAATGTTATACTTTAATCTCTAATGTAACTAACCCGTCCTTTACTAACTGATAGTATTTTCTTTGCTGTAAATAAATTTATTAATGTTATTTAAAAGCTTATTCTCTTTAATCAGTTATCCTAGACTCTGATTCAAATGATACTGAATGGGCATTTTGTCCCATCCATTCCTCAATGAATATGATTAAATGTGTAACGAAAAATCGTTTTTTAACTGCTAAACACATTCAACATCAGAAAATGTAATCCCATTACAGATAATGAAATGATGTCAACAGTTTTAAAAATAATTTTTAAGTTCTAACTTTCTTCTCTTAATTTTTTTATAAACCTAGTAGTTAAAATAATAAATACAAACAAATATACAATTTCGACACTCCTTTTCCAGATTCCTTTACAGTACTTCCAAGCCTTTTACCTTCTCTAATTTTATCTAAGAAATAGCATTGTATGTCGATTTTAAATTGAAATATATAATGAACAAAATTCATGACTTTAAGAAATGCTTTTGTAATTAATTTTGAATTAGGGAAATGTTTATTCAATTATCTATTAGGTAGAAGCAATTTCTAGTTCAGGTACATGCTAATATGAATACTGGATATCTCTAAATCTGTATATGAAGCTCATCCTAAGCATCCATTTGATAGTTCCAGGTGTTGAAATGTTAGTTTTAATTACAAAAATGTGTCAATAGATGGTGAAATGAGAAATTCCGTATGCTGTTTGCAGTCAAACAGGTATGTGACTGATTCATTTGTATGCTAATTCTTGGTTTGCTGCTCTTAAATTTAACTCTGATTTCTTCAGGTTATGAGCCCAGCAGAGCTTAAAGAATAAGACTATAACTGGATATCTCTAAATCTGTATATGAAGCTCATTCTCAGCATCCATTTGATAATTCCAGTTGTTGAATTGTTAGCTTTAATTATACACATATGCCAAAAGATGGCGCCATGAGTAATTCTGTATGCAGAAAAGCAGGTATGTGACTGATTCATTTGTATGTTAATTCTTGATTTGCTGCTCTTAAATTTATATATGATTTGTTCATATTATGAATCCTGGAGAGCTTTCAGAATAAGACTATAATTGGATATCTCTAAATCTGTATATGATGCTCATTCTAAACATTCATTTGATCATTCCAGTTATTCAAAAAATTAGTTTTAATTTTACAAATGCGTCAACAGATGGCGCCATGTGTAACTTTGTATGTTAGTTTACAGCTAAACAGGTATGTGACTGATTTATTTCTGTCTTAATTCTTGTTTCCCTGATCTTAAATTTAACTCTCATTTATTCAGATTATGGACCCATGAGAGTTTTAAGAATAAGACTATAATGCTACAAGAATAATTATGATAAATGTTTTTAAAAAAAATTTTAATGAAGACATGTGGAAAACTACATGGTAGTAGGCCTAAGTATATGTGTATAACTATAATTGCTTTTTTTTAGAACTTTAATCTTGCCTTTAAATTCAATAATGAAGGAAATTCTTATATGAGAATAAAGTAACTTCAATAGAATATTCATTAAAATTGCTATCAAACGAACGTTGTTTTGCTTGGTTGTGCTGAAAAAAAGGATTCAGCATGCATTCAGGAGAAGGTTCATTCAATCATTGACAGTAAATTTATAGGGCTAATTGCATGGATTGGAAATTTGCAACGAAGAGACTTGTAAAATTTTGATAGTTGCCCTTAAGGAAGATACTGCTATCGATATAAAAGTACCGTCTTACATTTTTGAAATAACTTAATGATTTAAGGGTATTATCTATTCAGAGGTGGATATGAGAATGTTAGCAGAAACTTACTAGAATGAAGGAATCAGAAGAAAGGTGTCGATCGTAAGGGAATTGGTTAACACTCACAATACAGATTGTAAAGATATGTCTGATTATCAGCATAGAGTTACTTCAGCATATCAGCAGCTAAAATCTACAGGCATTAAATCTGATAAGAAGTCAGTATCTGGGATAATTCTAGCTAATTTACTTGATAGATTTCAGTCACTCATTATATCTATAAAGAATTGTGGTGAGGAAATTGCAGTGAATAATGTAAGAAATAGATTATTAGCTGAAGATGTTAAGCCCCCATTAGAAGCTAATGGTGAACTGGCATTTGTTCATGAAAAGAGTAAGAAATATTTAATGGTAAATGTTTTAAACGTCACTTATATTTGCACCAAAGCACAAATTGTTCTTAGGTTACATAAGATGAGAGGAAATCTCAGAAAAGAAATGGTTTTAAGACAAGACAGCCAGAGAGGGAGAAAGCTTACTGGGCATATGTGTATGTTGCCAGCTCTAATTCAGATTCTCATGTATGGCTTATGGATTCTTGTGCTTCGTATCCTATGGCTCCACACCAGGAATTAATTTATGACTATGCTAAGCCTAGTGTGAAATTAATAAAAACTGGGAGTTAAGTGATACCAGTGGAGAGGGTTGGTTGCATTCCTAGTCTCGAAATTGAGAGATAGTGCATGTAACTTTTAATATGTCTTGCATGTACACAGATTGACAGTTAGTTTATTGTCTATTAAGTATTGAAATAAAACTTTTGGAATTATTTGTATGTTCACTGAACAAAGGAGTTTATCAATAAAAAGAAGCATGTAGTTGCTAATGGGACAGATGTCAGTGACAATTTATATTCACTAGATAGAAGTCGTGAATGGGTCTTGGCAACTTACAATCTTTCAAATGATTCATTACATTATAGAGTAGATTACTTAAGCAAAGGGGCAATGGCAAGGCTGGAGGATATGGTGGAAGGCTCTACTTTTAATGGAGAATTTCCTGATTGTACTTCCTGTATTAAAATGTGTTAGCAGCCATTTTCTAAGACAAAAGCTAAGCATGCTAAAGAAATATTTGTTATTGTGCATACAGATGTATGTGGGCCAATGAATGTCGTATCAATTGGTGTTTCTCGATACTTCGTTTTCTGAATTGCTGACTTGTCACAGATGATTCTCATCTGTTTATTAAAATATAAATCGGATGTGTTTGAGAAATTCTGGACATTTTAGTCTCAAGTTGAGAAACAAGCTGGCAGGTCAATCAATGTATTGTTTTCAGATTATAGAGTATAATACATAAAAATGAGATGTTGAAATATCTAGAATCGAAAGGGGATTATAGAGTATAATACATAAAAATGAGATGTTGAAATATCAAGAATCGAAAGGGATTCAGCATCAAAAGTCTATTCCATATACACCTGAGCAAATGGAGGAAGCTTAGAAGAATAATAGATCTCTTGCTGAAGAAGCAAGATCAATGTTAGCTGACGCTCATCTAGATACAAAATATTGGTCAGAAGTTGTTCAATCTGCTAATCATTGTAAAAATGTTAAGCTAATAGTGGCAGTTTTGACTCCTGATGAAAAATAGAGTGGAGATAAAAGAAATGTGAAGTACTTAAACAATTTTTCTGTGTTGTGCATTTGTTCATATTCTTAAAGAAAAGTGAACAAAATGGGATGCAAATGCAAGGGAAGGTATATTTGTTGGGTATTCCCAAGATAGAAAAGGTTAGGATTTAATAGATGCTGCAACTAATAAATTAATAAATGCACTAGATGTACATTTTTAGAAAATCAAATGTATAGTCTAACTAATGGTGGTAAACACGAATTTTATAATGACTTTATTCAGTGGGAGTATAACTAGTACTTCCGACAGTGAGACAAATAATGATTCCAATAATGAAACAGAAAGGTCAGAAAATGATAATGCAGAGGCTGATTGGCCAGATAATGTTACTCCTTTTATTATAAAACTATTGGTAATAATACCAATATTGACAATTCAGTTGATAATTCTCTGCCTTTATTGACTAATCCATACAGAGAGACAATAGGTTCTAATTTTTTTAAGTTCTAATCCTCTTTCCTTGATTTTTTTATAAAGCTAGTAATTAAACTAATAAATGCAAACCAAACGTACAATTTTTTTACTCTTCTTCCAAATTCCTTTTCATTACTTCCACTTTTCTAGTCTTATTTTCTCTAATTTTATCTAAGAAAAAGCATTATGTGTCAGTTTAAAATTGAAATATATAATAATGAACACAATTCATAACTTCAAGAAATGCTTTTATGATTAATTTTGAATTAGGGAAATGTTTATAGAATTATCTATTAAATAGAAGCAATTTCTAGTTCAGCTACATGCTAATATGAATACTGGATATCTCTAAATCTGTATTTGAAGCTCATTCTAAGCATCCATAGTATCATTACAGGTATTCAAATGTAAGTTTTAATTGTACAAGTGTGCCAATAGATGGCGCCATGAGTGATTCTGTACTGTATTCCGTTTGCAGCCAAGCAGGTATGTCACTGATTCATTTGTGTCTTAATTCTTGATTGCTGCTGTTAAATTTAACTCTGATTTGTTCAGATTATGGGCCTAGGAGAGTTTTAAGAATAAGACTATAATGCTAGCAAGAACAATTATGATAAATGTTTTTTTTTAAATTGAATTGAAGACATGTTGAAAACTACATGGTAGTAGGCCTAAGTATATGTGTATAACTATAATTAATTTTTTTTAAACTTTAATCTTGCCTTTAAATTCAATAATGAAGGAAATTCTTATATGGGAATAAAGTAACTTCAATACAATATTAATTAAAATCGCTATAAAACGAGCGTTGTTTTGCTTTGTTATGGTGAAAAAAAGGATTCAGCATGCATGCAGGAGAAGGTTCATTAAATCATAAACAGTAAACTTAAAAGGCTAATTGCATGTATAGGAAATTTGGAATGAGAATTCATCTTATAAAAAAGAACATGTGCAATTAATGTACCTTGCTTTAAGGAAGGCACTGTTAAGAATATAAAAGCATTAGCCTACATTGTTGAGACAATTTTTCATGACTTTAGGGTATTATCTATTGAGAAGGTGGCAAGGCAAGTGTTCGCAGAAACTTACGAGAATGAAGGAATCAGAAGAAAGGTCTCAATCATAAAGTAAGTGGTTGACACTGACAATACAGATTGTAAAGATATGTCTGATTATTAGCATAGAGTTACTTCAACATATCAGCAGCTAAAATCTACAGGCATTAAACCTGATGAGAAGTTAATATCTGGGATAATTCTAGCAAATTTACCAGATAGATTTGAGTCACTCATTATATCTATAAAAAATTGTGGTGAGGAAATTGCAGTGGATGATGTAAGAAATGGCTTATTAGCTGAAGATGTTAAGCCTGCATTCAAAGCTAATGGAGAATTGGCATTTGTTCATGATATATTTAAGAAACCAATTCTTTTCTGAGATTTCCTTTCATCATATGTAGCCCAAGAACAATATGATCTTTTATGCACATATAAATGACATTTAAAATATTTCTTACACTTTTCATAAATAAATGCCTGTTCCCATTATCTTCTAATGGGGGCTTAACATCTTCAGCTAATAATCTTACATTATTCACTGTAATTTTCTCACCACAGTTCTTTATAGATATAATGAATGACTCAAATCTATCTGGTAAATTTGCTAGAATTATCCCAGATATTAACTTCTCATCGGGTTTAAAGCCTGTAGATTTTAGCTGCTGAAATAGCTCTATGCTAATAATAAGACATATCTTTAAAATCTGTATTGTGAGCGGTAACCAATTCCTTTATCCTCGTAAGTTTCTGCTAACACTCTCCTATTCACCTTTTCAATAGATAATATCCTTTAATCATTAAAAATTATTACAAAAAATCAAGACACTACTTTTATATCCTTAACAGTATCTTCCTTAAGGCCATCTACCAAAATTTCACTAGTCTCTTTTCATAAAATGAGTCTTCATAGCAATTTTCTAATCCATGCAATTAGCCCTATCAGTTAACAGTCTATGATTGAATGAACCTTCTCCTCTATGCATGCTGAATCCTGTTTTTAACCCTACCCAAAGTTTCTTTGGGAGCAATTTTAATAAACTTTCTTTTAAAATTACTTTATTCTGATATAGGAATTTTCTTAACTATTGAATTAAAATACAGGATTAAAGTTAAAAAAAAAGCAATTATAGTTATAAACATCATACACTTAGGACCACTACTATCTAGTTTTCCACTTAACTTTCATTTATTTAAAAAGAAGGATTTATCAATTATTCTTGCTAACACTATAGTCTTATTCTGAAAGCCCTCCTACGCTCATAACCTGAACAAATTGTCACTGACACCTGTCCCACTAGCAACTGAATGCTTCTTTTAATACAACCTTCAAACACCTTCCTCTAGTGAATGTACAATTCATTGCTAAAGTTTTATTTGAATATTTAAAAGGCAATAAACTAACTGTTAACTTGGGTACATGCAAGATATTATTAAAAGTTACATGCACTTTCTCTCCATTTCGTGACTAGGAATGCATTGTTACCGACACTCACGACTACTATCACTGAACTCCCAGATTTAATTAATTTCACACTAAGCTTAGCATAGTCATCAATTAATCCTCGGTGTGGAGTCGTGATACGAAGCACAAAAATCCATAAGCCATACATTAGGATCTGGATTAGAGCTGGCAACATACACATATGCCACGTAAGCTTTCTTTCTCTCTGGCTTTCTTGTCTTAAAACCAAATCTTTTCTGAGATTTCCTTTCATCATATGTAGCCGAATAACAATATGATCTTTTATGCACATTTAAATGACATTTAAAACATTTACCCTTAAAATATTTCTTACACTTTTCATAATTAAATGCCTGTTCCCATTATCTTCTAATGGGGCCTTAACATCTTCAGCTAATAATTTTACATTAATCACTGTAATTTCTCACAACAGTTCTTTATAGATATAATGAATGACTCAAATCTATCTGGTAAATTTGCTAGAATTATCCCAGATATTAACTTCTCATCGGGGTTAAAGCCTGTAGATTTTAGCTGCTGATATGCTGAAATAGCTCTATGCTAATAATAAGACATATCTTTAAAATCTGTATTGTGAGCGGTAACCAATTCCTTTATCCTCGTAAGTTTCTGCTAACACTCTCCTATTCACCTTTTCAATAGAAAATACCCTTTAATCATTAAAAATTATTACAAAAATTCAAGACGGTACTTTTATATCCTTAACAGTATCTTCCTTAAGGCCATCTACCAAAATTTCACTAGTCTCTTTTCATAAAACGAGTCTTCATAGCAATTTTCTAATCCATGCAATTAGCCCTATCAGTTAACAGTCTATGATTGAATGAACCTTCTCCTCTATGCATGCTGAATCCTGTTTTTAACCCTACCCAAAGTTTCTTTGGGAGCAATTTTAATAAACTTTCTTTTAAAATTACTTTATTCTGATATAGGAATTTTCTTAACTATTGAATTAAAATACAGGATTAAAGTTTAAAAAAAAGCAATTATAGTTATAAACATCATACACTTAGGACCACTACTATCTAGTTTTCCACTTAACTTTCATTTATTTAAAAAGAAGCATTTATCATAATTATTCTTGCTAACATTATAGTCTTATTCTGAAAGCCCTCCTACGCCCATAACCTGAACAAATTGTCACCGACACCTGTCCCACTACCAACTGAATGCTTCTTTTAATACAACCTTCAAACACCTTCCACCAGTGAATATACAAATCATTGCTAAAGTTTTATTTGAATATTTAATAGGCAATAAATTAAATGTTAACTTGGGTACATGCAAGATATTATTAAAAGTTACATGCACTTTCTCTCCATTTCGTGACTAGGAATGCATTGTTACTGACACTCTCGACTGATATCACTGAACTCCCAGTTTTAATTAGTTTCACACTAAGCTTAGCATAGTCATCAATTAATCCTTGGGATGGAGTCATGTGATACGAAGCACAAAAATCCATAAGCCATACATTAGGATCTGGATTAGAGCTTTCAAGAGACACATATGCCAAGTAAGCTTTTTTTCTCTCTGGCTGTCTTGTCTTAAAACCAATTCTTTTCCGAGATTTCCTTTCTTCATATGTAGCGCAAGAACAATATGATCTTTTATGCACATATAAATGACATTTAAAACATTTACCCTTAAAATATTTCATACAATTTTCATAAATAAATGCCTGTTCCCATTATCTTCTAATGGGATCTTAACATCTTCAGCTAATAATCTTACATTATTCACTGTAATTTCTCACCACAGTTCTTTATAGATATAATGAATGACTCAAATCTATCTGGTAAATTTGCTAGAATTATCCCACATATTACCTTCTCATCAGGTTTAAAGCCTGTATATTTTAGCTGCTGATATGCTGAAATAGCTCTATGCTAATAATAAGACATCTTTACAATCTGTATTGTGAGTGGTAACCAATTCGTTTTTCCTCGTAAGTTTCTACTAACATTCTCCTATCCACCCTTTCAATAGATAATACCCTTAAATCATTAAAAATTGTTACAAAAATTCAAGACGGTACTTTTATATCCTTAGCAGTATCTTCCTTAAGGCCATCTAGCAAAATTTCACTAGTCTCTTTTATTAAAATGAGTCTTCATTGCAAATTTCAAATCCATGTAATTAGCAATATCAGTTAACTGTCTATGATTGAATGAACCTTCTCCTCTATGCATGCTGAATCCTGTTTTTAACCCTAACCAAAGTTTCTTTGGGAGGAATTTTCTGAATTATTGAATTAAAATGTAGGATTAAAGTTTTAAAAAAAGCAATTATAGTTATACACATCATACACTTAGGACCACTACTATCTAGTTTTCCACTTGTCTTTCTTTTGTTTAAAAAGAAGCATTTATCATAATTATTCTTGCTAACATTATAGTCTTATTCTGAAAGCCCTCCTACGCCCATAACCTGGACAAATTGTCACCGACACCTGTCCCACTAGCAACTAAATGCTTCATTTAATACAACCTTCAAACACCTTCCTCCAGTGAACTTACAAATCATTGCTAAAGTTTTATTTGAATATTTAATAGGCAATAAACTAACTGTTAACTTGGGTACATGCAAGATATTATTAAAAGTTACATGCACTTTCTCTCCATTTTGTGACTAGGAATGCATTGTTACCGACACTCTCGACTGCTATCACTGAACTCCCAGTTTTAATTAATTTCACACTACGATTAGCATAGTCATCAATTAATCCTTGGTGTGGAGTCATGTGATACGAAGCACAAAAATCCATAAGCCATTCATTAGGATCTGGATTAGCGCTGGCAACAGACATATGCCAAGTAAGCTATCTCCCTCTCTGGCTGTCTTGTCTTAAAACCAATTCTTTTCTGTGATTTCCATTCATCTTATGTAACCTAAGAACAATTTGTGCAAATATAAGTGACATTTAAAACATTTACCCTTAAATATTTCTTACTTATAAAGTTAAATAATTAACTCCTTTCTTCAGTGAACATACAAATAATTCCAAAAGTTTTATTTCAATACTTAATAGACAATAAACTGTCAACCTGTGTGCATGCAAGACATATTAAAAGTTAATATCTGGTTAGGTTTATATCTGGGATAATTCTAGCAAATTTACCAGATAGATTTGAGTCATTCATTATATCTATAAAGAACTGTGGTGAGAAAATTACAGTGATTAATGTAAGATTATTAGCTGAAGATGTTAAGCCCCCATTAGAAGATAATGGGAACAGGCATTTATTTATGAAAAATGTAACAAATATTTTAAGGGTAAATATTTTAAATGTCATTTATATGTGCATAAAAGTTCATATTGTTCTTAAGCTACATATGATGAAAGGAAATCTCAGAAAAGAATTGGTTTTAAGACAAGACAGCCAGAGAGAAAGAAAGCTTACTTGGCATATGTGTATGTTGCCAGCTCTAATCCAGATGCTAATATATGGCTTATGGAGTTTTGTGCTTCGTATCACATGACTCCACACCAAGGATTAATTGATGACTATGCTAAGCTTAGTGTGAAACTAATTAAAACTGGGAGTTCAGTGATAGCAGTCGAGAGTGTCGGTAACAATGCATTCCTAGTCACAAAATGGAGAGAAAGTGCATGTAACTTTTAATAATATCTTGCATGTACCCAAGTTAACATTTAATTTATTGCCTATTAAATATTCAAATAAAACTTTAGCAATGATTTGTACGTTCACTAGAGGAAGGTGTTTGAAGGTTGTATTAAAAGAAGCATTCAGTTGCTAATGGGACAGGTGTCGGTGACAATTTGTTCAGGTTATGGGCGTAGGAGGGCTTTCAGAATAAGACTATAATGTTAGCAAGAATAATTATGATAAATGCTTCTTTTTAAATAAATGAAAGTTAAGTGGAAACCTATATAGTAGTGGTCCTAAGTGTATGATGTTTATAACTATAATTGCTTTTTTTTTAACTTTAATCCTGCATTTTAATTCAATAGTTAAGAAAATTCCTATATCAGAATAAAGTAATTTTAAAAGAAAGTTTATTAAAATTGCTCCCAAAGAAACTTTGGTTAGGGTTAAAAACAGGATTCAGCATGCATAGTGGAGAAGGTTCATTCAATCATAGACAGTTAACTGATAGGGCTAATTGCATGGATTAGAAAATTGCTATGAAGACTCATTTTATGAAAAGAGACTAGTGAAATTTTGGTAGATGGTTTTAAGGAAGATACTGTTAAGGATATAAAAGTAGTGTCTTGATTTTTTGTAATAATTTTAATGATATAAGGGTATTTTCTATTGAAAAGGTGGATAGGAGAGTTTTAACAGAAACTTATGAGGATAAAGGAATTGGTTACCACTCACAATACAGATTGTAAAGATATGTCTTATGCTGAAATAGCTCAATGCTAATAATATCAGCAGCTAAAATCTACAGGCTTTAAACCTGATGAGAAGTTAATATCTGGGATAATTCTAGCAAATTTACCAGATAGATTTTTGTCATTCATTATTTCTATAAAGAACTGTGGTGAGAAAATTACAGTGAATAATGTAAGATTATTAACTGAAGATGTTAAGATCCCATTAGAAGATAATGGGAACAGGCATTTATTTATGAAAAGTGTATGAAATATTTTAATGGTAAATGTTTTAAATTTCATTTATATGTGCATAAAAGATCATATTGTCCTTGGGCTACATATGAAGAAAGGAAATCTCGGAAAAGAATTGGTTTTAAGACAAGACAGCCAGAGAGAAAAAAAGCTTACTTGGCATATGTGTCTCTTGAAAGCTCTAATCCAGATCCTAATGTATGGCTTATGGATTTTTGTGCTTCTTATCACATGACTCCACACCAAGGATTAATTGATGGCTATGCTAAGCTTAGTGTGAAATTAATTAAAACTGGGAGTTCAGTGATAGAAGTTGAGAGTGCTCTTAATGTTTCATTCCTCTTGTCTCAAAAGGGAGAGAAAGTGCATGTAACTTTTAATAATGTCTTTCAATTTTTGTCATTTTCTTTTTTTCTTCTCTTAAAGCTCTTTTGTCTTCTCTAATTTTATCTAAGTATGTTTAATTGTATATGTAACTGTATGTATCTAAGTATGAATAAAAGTATGTTTAACTTCTCAATACACTACCATAGGCCTTTCCTTGATAAATTTCCGTTTAAACCATAATTATAATAGAAAATAATTTCTAAATAAACTCTAAAGCATATGATTGAAATATTAATAATACAAAGAGTAAAGGATATTTTTTTTACCATACCACTTTTGTAGATTCCTCAATAAACATACTCGAGAATACAAAATATATTAACAAACATCACAGAGAGTACTTCTTCATTGTAACAACAACAAACACCAGAATTCTTATTTAAGCAAGCATTTAGAAACTTAAGTAAGAAATATTTAAGAAACAGAATAAATCGTGCTATTCATTTCTAAAAAGAATAATCCTTTTGAAAAGTTTAGTTATCTATCATTATATTGAATTATTTAATATGTAATTGGATTGCAAATGTATTCAGAGAAAATTCCTTCTAGACTATCTTACTTTTACTCATTCATGTGTAAATGTAAGTTGATAATTAATCAGACATGTTGATTATTAATCAGAAAATGGTAAACAAATAATGGTTGTTGACAATTAATCAGAATATAATACAGATTGAATGTATCGTGAAAATATAAAATTACCATTAAACCTGTTATTATCTATATTATTATACGGAAATAACTAAATGCTTGATTTAATGGTAAAGGTTTACCGTTTGGGTGCCCCTTGATTTTTTGGCGCCAAGGGGATTTTCGTTCGGCAACCCAATAGTCACATCAATGAAAATTATTGAAATCAGAATTAGTACTTCATCGCTGAAATTTGTCGCCAATGGAAGGTGCATCCGAATCGAAACTAGAACAGATTTAATTATTTGTTGAATATTTTTCTTGATATTAATGTATTATTTCACCTCAATACAGACGTGCTCGTAACAACATAACAAACACTCGCCAATTTGGCTTTCCATCAACAAACGAAATTTATTTAAAAATTCAACCTAAAATTTTAAAACTCTATCTATTACTGAAAAAAAGAAAGAATTTTAGTTCTACAAACCTTTCCTATTGTTTTCACGAAACTTAAAAAACAGGTGATGGTTTGAGCGCTGATAGAAACATATGATAATCAATGTTAACAAGCGAGAGCTTGCGTAAGACCACAATGCTCAAAAGATGAAGCGTTTTCAAGGTATATTAAGAGCGATAGCTATTAAGTTGAGGAGTATGTTCTTACTCGCTGATGCTACTAAATGAGAGGCTTGGTCAGAAGTATTGGTGGTTTATAAAATTTATTTCTTGGTAAATCAAAACATACCTTCAGACCCTTTTCGTCAGATCGTTTTAATTTATTATTGTTGTCTGAAGTAACAAAACAGATTATTTGTCCATCAATTCAAAATGCGTTTTCCTTTGTAGTTAGGATTTAAAACTTATTGTTCACGAAAAATCTGCTAGCTTAAATTATGTGTATGAAATTGTTTTCTCACTCATAGGAAATTTCCATATCAAAGAAAATTATACAAAAACTTTAAATACGACAATTTCAATAAATATTTAAAGTTACACGTTACTTTTACCACTTCACAAGTAAAATGGAATGATGTGATATACAAGGGTGTTTGTGCTCCGGGGAAACCCCGGAATTCCGGGGATTTTAAACTTCGATACCCGGAAATTCCGGCGATCGTCGTTCAAAAGGAAGTAGAAATAATAATGAATTATTTATTTTGATCTGGGTAATTTTGTTTGCTTTGAAATCAGAAAACGCAAGGTCAGTGTGTGTGGTGAAAACTTTTCCTTTCTTTCTCCAAAGGCAGTGATAATTCGTGAAAAGGGGAAAAATACTTCTTTTTTGTTCTTTCCTTATTGCGAGTTATGACTCATTCCCCCGGTTCTCGGACATTCTCTTCTGGATTCTTTTCGGCAAGTAGGCGCGGCAGAAAAAAAAGGGAGAGACTTCGGTCGACCAGATGTGCGATCACATGACTCTGGGTTCAAAGGTCTTATTTCTCCTGGCGTGCGCTAATAAGTAGAGAAGGGGGATTTTTCTCCTCTGTGTAAAATTTTCGTTTCATTTATTGATGCACGTGTAAATTTTTCTTTTCGTTTATTGAAATATTTTTTTATTTATGTACGCAAGAGAATTTCACTATGAAATTTCTCGATATAAATAGTGATATTATACAATTAGAAGAAGGTGTCTGGAATGCATTTAGGTGGAATTGGATTGAACAGTGAGATGGTAATGGGGATACCATCGGCACATGGTGCTAGAAAATAAATGTTGCTGGACAAGCATATTGTGTTTTTTGTTACTCACTGCTGAAGTATGGTGGGGAAGGATTCAAGGCTTTCACAAATCATTCTAAAACTGTGATGCACATAAAATATTCAAAGTGCATTAGACATTCAATGACTTTAAGTAATTATGCTAATTCAAAAAGTACTGATGACTTACTGGAGACTGATGCTCGGCCATTGGATATAGTGACAAGAAAAGCACGCCAAGAGGTATTAATAATTTCGTTTATCGCCGCGAATTCTTTTTCTTTCAATGTAGCTCCCAATTTAATTGAACTTTGCAAACTGTTGAGCCGCGATAAGACGGCACTAAACTCGTTGGAAATGTCCAGGACTACTGCATGTTATAAGATGAAATATGGGCTCGCAAAAACTATTAAGGAAAATATCATTAAAACTTTTAAGGAGACTCCATTTTCTCTAAATTTGGATGAAAGTACTAGCAATGCTCAAGAAAGTATACTGGCAATATTGGTGCAGTTTTATGACAACAATCAAAATGAAGTTGTATTTCATCATTTTGCATCTCTAAAGATGGAATCTTGCAATTTAGAAGCTGTTTTTAGAGCAGTTGTTAATACTATTGAAGATAATAATATTCCATGGGCAAACTTAATTAGTGTATTAATGGATTCATGTAACACCATGCATGGGAAAAAAAGGGTGTTGAAACCAGACTACGATCAAACAAAGCACCCCACTAATTTGTAGATATTGATGGTGACACATGTCACACAGCTAATAACTGTGCAAAACAAGTTGCTTCATGTTTTGATAGATACTTAGAAGATTTGTTTGATGACATCTATTTTGATATGAAAAGCTGCAGTAAAAGCGAAATTTTTCTCAAAATCTGTGAATCCCTTGCCATCAAAAAACTTAAGCCCTTGAAGAGACCAGACCATAGATGGGTGTACATTTTATGCGTTTTAGAAAGAATCAAAGATATGTGGGATGCTCTTATTGCATTTTATTTTCACTACTTGGATAAAACTGATAAAGGGGATTATTTTTCTTATGTTGAAACTGTATACAATAAAAAAAAATATTTCTGCAGCTCAGAAAAAAATTGTTGAAGGGGTGTATTCTTGCTTGCATTCCCAACAACTCACAAAGGATGCTTTAGTTCGGAAAAAAAGAATGCTAAATGGGTTATTTGTTATGCAAAACAATACTTTATTGCATATGGCATTATATTCAGCAGTATTACCAGAGTTCAACACATATATTAAATTATTTGAAACAAAAAAAACCAATGCTTCATTTAATACATTCCAGTATTTATAAATTGATGGCAAATTTTTTTTATGAAGCCAGAAAATATAGAGTGCACATCTTATAATGATTTATTAAAGGTTGATATCACAAATCCAGAATTCCATCTACCTAGCAAAGTAATATTTACTGATGCAGAAGCTTCCACTCTCCTGAAAAAATTATCAAAAAATCAATAGCAAAAGAATTTATTTCTCTAATGAAAGCTTATACTAATACAGCACAGCATATGAAACAGAAATTACCCCTTAAAAATTCATATCTAATTAGTTTTACAGCATTAGATCGAGAGCTAAGAGGTAAAACCAGTACAATATTAGCTTTTGAAAAATTATCTTTTATGTCCCATATTTTTAGTGATAATGAAAAGTCAAAAGTAGAAGCTGAAATAAGGTTATACCAGAGTGATATTGATCTCACCAAAGAAATGCTCTACACATCGGATGAAAGTGGAAATCAAGTCAAGTGTACAATTGATTAATATTGGTCTATAGTTTTTAATTTAAAAGATGATTTCACAAATGATTATAAGTATCCTACATTGGCTAAATTGGTCAAAGTCTGCCTTAGCTGCTTCCATGGCCCATTAGTGGAAAGTGCATTCAACTTAATGGATACTCTTGTCACTGACTATAGAACCTCTCTTAAGATTGATTCCCTAGATGCAGTGCAGACTATTAAATATAATTTAATGGCTTCTAAAGAAACCTCATGTGAAAAATATGGCTCAAAAAATCTAATGGCTGATCCAATTCACAAAGATCTCTTACTGAATATGAACAGAAGTTGGAAATCATATCAAGAGGACTTAAAAACATATTTCAGATGAGTCACCTATAAAAGTCTGTGAAAAACCTTCTACATTAGCAGAAAAGCAAACTGCTTCTACCTCTGTATGTGCAGGGCCGCGGTGGCCCGGTGGTAAAGTCTCGGCTTCGGAACCGAAGGGTTTCAGGTTCGAGACTCGATTCCACCGAAGATCCGTCGTGTGAGGGGGTCTCTTGCACGTTAAATCTGTCAGGCCAAAGTCCTCCCGCTGGTGTGGTGTGGTGTGGAGAGGGGGGTGCCACTTCAGTTGTCGTCCTCGTCATCTGATCGTGGTTCAAAATTACGAGGTCCGTCCCAAAATAGCCCTCGTGTTGCTTTAAACGGGACGTTAATATAACTGAACTGAACTGAACTCTGTATGTGCAGTTCTCGAGAAAATTTCTAAAGAATTAATTCAGGTAATTTAAAATATTTACATAAAATGTAGTAGTTTATATGTTTGAAAATTTATGGTTATTAATTTTGCAAAAAAATGAATTCATTGAACTTTTATAATTAGGTCATTCAATACTTCATAATTGTAATTTTTCATTTCACCCCCCCCCCCTTCTCGAAACTCCAAAATGTCGGTAGTAAGTCCGTAAAAGTTTCAGGGGATTTTTTGAGGTCCCACAAACACCCCTGGATATAAGCCATGATTAGGAATGAACTACAATCTAGAGATCGGAATTGACATTTTCTAGAGATCAGCCGTTTATATGTCAACCTAAATGAGTACAATCACAGCGCAGCTTGTAAAGTAGGCTTATAGCCTTATGTTAACTTTGCTATGATTGGACTCCGAAAGGTTGACATGAGCCTGACGATTCGTCCACTTATTGCTTATGTTTACACTTCGCGATCCATTTGCCAAGCATTGCTATGAGTGTAATTTATTTTGGTTTTCATATAAAAATATTCTGGTTTCTTTTTAAATTCCACTGTAATATTTCTGCTGAGTTTTAACTGTGGCATATAATATACTTTCTGAACAAGTTTTTATACATTTAGCATCATAGATGAGTATGGGGAGGTTAAAATATATATTCATTGTTATGTTTATTTATGGCGAAGATTTATTGCATGCATTTTCTTGTTTACTCATGATAGAAAATTTGTGATAATAAATATGTATCAAGAAATTGTAATTTATTCTATATCTGTATCTTTTTGTGAGCTAATTATGGACTCGCATGACATCTTTAAAATCAAGACTGAATTAACTTTCAGAACATTCAAAAAATATTGTCTTATAATATTCCAGCTTCTGAAATGCATACTATTTTCACCAATCACCATGCGTTTTCTTTTAATGACTAATTATCTTTAATTGTGTATACATATTATTCACTTTCTTTTACTCTGACAAATTTGACATTTCTTTCTCTTGCTTAAAATTCTTTATACTATTGAATTTAATTTTATGGTTAATTTCATCAGGAAAATTAACAATTTTTGTACTTTATATAGTTAACAAACAGTTTTTTACATAATGAGTTCGAAATATGGAGAATGAATTTAAAGAAAGGTAAAAAGTTTGTTTGAGTGAAATAAAGATACAAAAAGCAATGAAAGACTGAACTTTTTCTATGATTCATTCTTATGAAGTATAAGCCAAATGATATATTGAAAAATCTATTTATACCCTAGTCAATTTTTTATGATTCATTATACATTTCAAATCAACTGAATAATTTGAATGCGTATTTTCGAAATAATGCTATAGAATTATTTGAGCAAATTTCATCGATTGTCATGAAATGTTTTATATCTAATTCTGAATGGATATTCTCAGAATATTTTGCAATGATACTCAAGTGATTTTATATATCATTTTCTTTCATTTATTAAATAATTATGAACTGTAATAATAAAGAAAATGCAAAGAAATCATATGTTTGAAGAAAATTTTTTTAGCTGTATTTGCATGCTAATAATTAACTGCCATGAATCATTACTTATAAATTCTTCATAATTAAATCTTGACTTTATTCATCAACAGCATGCAGTTAATATTCAAATACTTAATTTATATATGTAGTTTATTCAATAACTTGTTAACAAATTAATATTTATTTTTATATTTTATACTATAGTTATATATCTTTTTCATCATATCATTATTTGGGATTCATTTAAAAACAGTACATCTTTTATTTTTTATGAATAATAAATATAAAAGTTATATAAAGGTGGTTTATGACATATATAGTTAATTATAATAAAAATGTGAATACAATTTTTGAAAATTTTTGTATTAAAATTTGCTATGGTTCACAGGGTGAAATATTGACAGTAAAAATGTTTTGATGACTATTTTAAAATATACATCATACATTTGGTAAATAAGATTAAAAGTAGGTTTACACTTATTTTTTGTGTATAATTTTACATAGTTAGCATGATTTTTAATAGCCAATCTAATGCTGCAAAATTTCTACAATGATTATTAAATCATATGGGTTCAGAGAAACTTGCTAGAAACTCACAGTATGCATAATAGAAAACATTTATACATCTACTTATTTTACACAAGTTCAAAAAAAACTTTTAGAATCATTTAAATCAAAAATTCAATTTTAAATAAATCTGACTCAAATTTTATATGAATTTCTTCTGTGTTTAGATTAGTTTTATGAACAATTATGTCTTTCTTTTTCATATTTTTTTTGATTAGCAGTTTGAGAAATAAAAAGCAATATTTATAATTGAGTTTTCACATTTTATTTTAGCTGCTATTTATGACAATCGTCTGCTTTCTTTTAATGTAATGCTTTGTAATCAGGTTGTTTTGTTATAATTTTAATTTTAAAAAAAATCTTTTATTGTTGTGATTTATATTTGCATTTACTCTAATAGCATTTATGTACTTTTCATTGCTCTGTAGCTTTATTTATGCCTAATATTATTCAATCTTAAGACCAATATTTAGTTTTGTTTGTTTGCAATCATTCATAACAAATTTATTTGTTGTGATGTAAATTTCTTTCTAAGTCAACTAAATAGAATTTATAATAATTACCTGATTGGAAGGATTTTATAAAAAATCACCTGTTTTTTTAATTTTAAGCTACAATACTTAATTTTCAGCCACTTATTTATTTTTCATTGTGGTTTCTATAATATAATTTTTTCTATGTTTTTTCAGTGATTATATCTCTGTTTTGATGCAGTATTGATTTTTAATATTTATCTTGAAATTATTGGATAAGAAAATGGAAGATTTTTTAAGGAAGAAAATCCAGCTGGCAGCTGTGGCAAACTAGATGATCTGTCTGTCTGTGATAGCAGTTATTTGCATGCATCACAGCAGTGATAGATCTTCTTGAATGAATATGCCAATAAATTATTCACCTGCATCTTAGTGTAATATTGATTTTTATGTTGTATTGAGATCTGTGAGCCTCTGTCCTCCCTTTCCAAATAACTTCTATAATAATTTTTAATAGTTGCATAGCTATTAATACTTTTATTTGCATATTCAGATTATTTTTATATGCGTATTCAGTTTTTCAATAATGTATTTATAATAGAAAATTGAAATGCTATTATTTCATTTTTTTAAACTAAGTTAAAAAAAAAATGTCGATGTATGTAAATATTTTAAGCTACACCTACATTTTTTAAATTTTTTTAAAACCATTTTTGAATTGTGTCTATTTAATATTATTTTATAGATTTTAATTTTTTAAAATTTTATATATACATTGATATGATCTAAAAATAGAGTAAATGGCACAATTCTTGGATGATTATAAATGCATTTTAACATTGAATAATAAGAAAATGAATTTGAATATGAAATAATTATTCATATTTTATTAGTTAATATTCTAGTTAATTATTGATAGTAAAATTAATGATTTTGTAAAATTACTAATCAATATTTCGCTTTCATATTTAACTTAGCAAAAAGTATGAAAAACACATTAGAAATGCAACAATGCCTGCCATAAGAAGTTCATTTAATTATATTTTTTAAGTTATTAAATATGTATTTTAATATGGAACTATTTTTAATACACTCTGGAAATTAGGACTAAAGAAATCTGTACAATTATTTTTTATTTTTTATTATGAAATAAAATTTACAATGAGAAGGTATAGCTTTCAAAAGATAAAAATATAAATAATGCTTTCTGATAAATGTTATCCCCATTGCTTTCCATGCAAAAGAACTAAATGTTTTTCCTACTTTATATAGTATAAAAGTAATTCCAGAAATCCTAATTCAATTCAATTCCATTGTCATGTACTCCAATTTGATTCCTCACCCTTTCAATTTGAGCTTCCTGATACTTTCTTTATTAATTTTCTTCACTTTTGTTTTCTACATATTATGTACCACAGTGTAAAATTGTTACTAAAGTTTCGTCCATGTCAGCTGATTTATCTGTTTCTGTAATTGAAATGGCTAATTATTACTTTTAACATAAACGGTTAACAACTTGTCACCGAAGGTGGTTAGCTTCTTTTAGGGTAAAAGAATACCAATCAGTCTTTTGCTTATATAGTGAAAAGGATTAATTTTGAATAATATTGACCTCAAACGTCGAATTCTGATACTATGGTGTGATTCTTCTTTTCTGCTTGAATCAAAAATGCCAATAATGAGGATATTCCACCCCCTATCAAAAATTTCATCATTAGTGGAGGCGAGTACCTCTATTTTAAAAATGTCAGATCGCTTAAATTGATGAGATTAATATTACTGTATTTTTTCTAAATTAATAGAAACATTCTTAATTCAGTAGGTAATAAATGGTGATTAAATATTTAAGTAAAGATTCTTCGATTGCTTTGTGTTTAGTTTTCTCTGCAGTCAAATCAAACGGAGTTCCATACCTATTCTGTAATGCAAGTTAATAGAGACCGGTTTTTTCTTTTTCTCTCCATAATATAGTTTTAAAAAATTTGTGAAATAGTATGATTAAATAGTCTTGATTATTTATGGAAACTAATATTATCAAAGAAATATAGAAAAAATTTCTCAGTTTAAAGTAAGAAAAGTGACATTTTGATATTTTTTTTTTCAATGTTTGTTTTGTTTCTATGTTTGTAAAATTTTATTTTCTGATTTTCTTTTTATTTTCATATCAAAAGTATAAATTTATTGCTACTTATTATGCACTTTTGTATTTAATTAAATTTAATTTTGTTTTATATTTCAAATTAATATATTTGTATCAGAAGATATGCTGGATTATCAAATATGCCGTTCGATGTATTGAAAGCTGACAAAATATATTTCAGTTCGAAATTCAAAATAGATATAAACTTTTCCGGCAATATTTCTTTTTAAAAAATTTTTTATAATTCATAAAAGAATGAAGTGATTTATGAAGTCAGGCTTACTTTTTACTTACTAATATAGCAAAGTATGCAAAGTGAAAGTATTGTAATCGTTAAAAATTCAACTCGAGATTTTAACAGGTCTCAATAACTCAGTCTTTTCTGTGAAGCACAGTTTGAGAATTATGTCTGTTTATAATAAATACAACTCTGTGTTTATAAATCATATAAACAGAAAAAAAATTCCAAAAATAGAGTTGTGCATTATTTAATACATACATCACTAGAACAATTTACTCATGCATCCGGAAGTGAAGTTCATGACAAAATTAAAGGTGATACAAAAGTAGCCACGAATTACAATATTCAAACGGATTCTCCTTCTGATATTTCCTCTAAAAAACAAATTCAGTTTATATTACACATGTAAATTTTAAAGAGAAAAGAAAAGGTATAAATGAGTCATTATTGAGGTTTACTGAAGAAGAGAAGGACAAACAAACACCTTATTGAAAATATTAAATGAGCTCGATTCAGATATAATGGATATAACGTCATATGCCGTGGACAGGCGTTCGACAATGGTAGCAGTTATAAATGGGAATATATACATTCTAGAATAATTTCTCTAAGCCCCCACGCAATTTATCTACATTTCCTATGATCCTCCATTAATTTATTAACTCATGATTCCGCTTCCAGCAATATATATATGTAGGAATGAATGGGACAAAATACCCATTCAACCACATTAAGATCAGTGTCCAAGGTCACTGATTAAAGAGAAGAAACTTTAAAAAGAGAGTTAAATTTATTTACAGCAAAGAATAATTGAAAAGACATTAACAATTAAGACAGGACAGGCTATTTACAAAAGAGATACCTTTAGATGACGCCAAGAATGAAGCCTAATCAAGTGTTCCATGGAAAAACTATGTGCCACCGTTGCGTATTAAATAATCATGATTCGAAACAAATGACCCTCTCTCTACGTCTGCCGAGCGAATGCCCACTGCTCGCTTTTCTGAAACTTCAAGTCACGCGTCTTAGACTTTGGATCAAGGGTGCTAGTAGAATCGATGGTGCCATCTATTACAATGAAACAAAACTAAATGTATAATAGTAAAAGCCACGAATTAAATCTCTACAACTCGGTCAATCCTGATAGAACGATGATCATAACGTTGTTTACATACTTGCACTGAAGATTGATATTGAATTAAACTGAGCCAAATTATTATAAAAAACACAAATTCTGAAATTCACTTTAAGTATATCAATTCTGAAGAGAGAGGTACATAACACTAGCAACAATAATTTGCTGAGTTCCTCACTGGAAAAAAATATTTAAATATAAACGCAAAAGTTAAAAGTTCACTACAAAATGAAAATATATTTCACGAAGCATGAAAAAACATGTTTATATTCATTGAAGCAAAATTATGTTAGAATATTAAATATAAATGAAAATCAAATATATTACAGAATAAAATATTTAATTAACTATCGCACTGATTTCGTTTTATGCAGCCTGGTGAATAAAACTTCATCAAATCAGTAGATGATGTGGTCATTTTAGGACCTTCATGGTCGTCTACTTTCTCAGCATCATACCGATCTCTCGGTTTAACTTTGACAGTTTTGTATGGTCTCAAAAACCTAGGTCTTAACTTTAGTCCAGTTCCGAATTGAGTTCGTTGAATTCCTACCAAATCCCCTTTCTGATATACTGGGGCTTTCTTGCGCTTTCTGTCGCAGTTCTTCGTATTTTGGGCCTATATATTCTAAATGTTTGCTTTTGCGTCTTGTCGAAGTAAATCTCTCTGTTCTTGATATTCTTCCATTAATTCTTCCTACAGAAAGTCTCGTACTCGGAGGTCTTCTTTATTCCTCATAGGAGTCCTAATTAACAGTTCGAAAGGCGTCCATTTAGTATTGCGGTTTGAGGTACTGTAGAGGACTCCCTGTAGTCTGTCTACATGCTTGTACCATTTTGTAGGATCATCAGTTTATAATTTGATCAAGACAGGTATGAGTGTTCGATGTCTTCTTTCTACTTGGCCGTTTCTCGAGGTACTCCGGTTGCAATTTGTAGATGCTGGATATTCTCTTGTTATAATAGTCACTAACAGCTGCAGAGGTAAATGCTGATCCTCTATCAGTGATTATTCTCTTTGGATTGCCAAACGTTTTCTGTTGTAGTCCTGGTTTGTCAAGTGCGTCTTCAGTAGAAGTAGATTTGACGGGATAAAGCTATGTAAATTTAGTAAATGCATCAACAACTGTTCGGATGTGTTGATATTTCTTGTTCGTGGATGGCATAGGACCTATAAAATCGATATTATAGGTGCTTAGGGGTATATCTTCTTTAGGAATAGGCTTAAAAAATCCTTCCTTCTTCCCAGTTTTCTTATTTGCTAATATACATAATACGCAGTTCAATATTACATTTTGTACTCGTTTGGTTAGATCTGGAATAAAGAATTTTGGTCTGATGATTTCTTCGGTCTTCGTTATTGAAAAGTGTCCTTTTTCAAGAGCTAATTTGATTAATTTGGTTTGCATGTCTCATGGAACAACTATTAATTCACGCCCATTTTCATATTTATATAAGATTTAGTTTCTTTCGAAAAAATTTTGATTTACACTGCCACCGATCGCCGATCTGAAATTTTGGACATTTTCATCCTCTTGCTGAGTTCTTTTCAGTCTTGCTGTAATAGATTTGTTTGATATTATCGCTAGTGGATTTTTGCCTAGAGCATCTA
This sequence comes from Argiope trifasciata, assembly GCA_026543055.1. Taxonomy (NCBI): domain Eukaryota; kingdom Metazoa; phylum Arthropoda; class Arachnida; order Araneae; family Araneidae; genus Argiope; species Argiope trifasciata. The sequence continues at coordinate 2,879,927 of JAPMOQ010019132.1, forward strand.
CATGTTACCTTCTTTTGCCTGGTTGATGAATGATTTCGTAGTCAAATTCTTCTGAAAGAAGTGCCCATCTGGCTATTCGAGTGACTAAGTCTTTTTTATCCATAGTCTTTTGGAAAGCGGAACAGTCTGTCACAATCTTGAAGTGATTACCTAAAAGTTAGGTGCGAAATTTCTTAAGTGCTGTGACAATAGCAATGACTTTCTAATTCATAGCTGCTATATATTTTCGTCCTCTGGAGAGGTTTTTTGAGACATGTATTGGACAGGATGCAATTTTCTATCTTCGCCTTCTTGCAGTAAAATGTCTCCTTACCCATGTTGACTTGTATCCGTAAGTAATTCTGTTTTCTTCTTTGTCGAAATATATTTAACATTGGATCTTCTGTTAATATTTCCTTGAGCTTTTCGAATGCTTCAAACTACGGCTGGTTAAACACAAATGGAGTATCCTTTTTAGTTGGGACATAAATGGTTTCGCTATCTTTGAATACTGGGGAATGAACTTTCGAAAATAACCGATGAGACACAGAAAACTTTGAACTTGTTTGACCGTTGTCGGTACAGGAATTTTTTTTACTGCTAACGTTTTTGCTATAGTGGGACGAATTGTAACGTTTTCGATGATGTGACCTAAAAACTCTACTCTCTTCTACAGAAATTGAGATTTTTGAAATTTTATTTCTAAGCCATATTTGGATGCTACTTGAAACTCTTGCTTTAACTTTTTGAGCGCTTCAAATTCGTCTTTAGATGGAATTATTAAGTTGTCCATGTAGATTATTAAAATGCTTTTACGCATAAGTTCTCGGAAAATACTATAAACGTACCTCTGGAGCAGGCTAGGACTAGTACTCAGACCAAAAGGTACCTTGTTAAATTCGAATTGTCCATCAGGAACTACAAAAGATGTAAACTGTTTACAGTTTTCGTTTACGTCGACGTGAAAAAATCCGTTTTTTAAATCCTGGGTAGTGAATACTTTAGCTTCTTGGAGTTTATTCAAAACCTCTTCTATCAACGGCAAAGGAAAACGGTCTTTGACGAGCTTTTTGTTTAATTTTCTTTAATGGAAGCATAATCTATTTGTACCATCTTTCTTCTTTACTAATACGATCGGACTCGCGTACTCAGATGAGCAGATTCTGATTATCCCTTGTTCTAACCATTCGTCAATTTATTTATTCACTGCTTGATTTTCAGGAAATGAGAGTCTTCTTGCAAGTTAGTAGACTGGAATGTCGTAATTTAAAATTATTCTCATAGATACATCCGTAGTTTCAGTTTTTTCTGAATTGTAACTGGAAATTAGCTCCGATAATTCTTTTCTTACTTCTGGATCAGAAATGTGCTCTATTTCGATTTCGTCTTGTGGTATTGCCTCGTTTAGCTGCGCATGCGTAGAAAATATTTCTACATCTTCTCTACTTTGAAATTTAACACCTTCTTTGGTGAAGTCAAGTGAGGCTTGTTCTAAAATGTCTGACCCAATAATTGTCTGAAAATCTAAATATGAAGTAGGTACCACATGCCATATCAGAGAATATTTTTGTCCATCTAATTTGATATCTTGCCGAAATTACTCTTTTATCTTGACTTGTGACTTTCCCAAACCAGATAATATAATCGTTTCTCTTGAGAGCTCTGAAGGTTTGATGATACATTTGCTAATATCACCTCGGAGGAGTGTTACTGACTTACCAATGTTTAGTAATACATAGAAAGTTTTGTTTCTTAAAGCTACTTTTCTTGTTCTCATTTTCTCTCGTGAAATTTCGGAGCAAGCTTGTACAATAGGTGCTAAAGGCTTTTTTTCCGTATTTTTGGGTCGTTGTGGACAATCTACACCAAAATGTCCTGGTGTCCGGCAGTAACAACAATTCACCGGTCTCCATGGTTTATTTTTTTCGACGTACGCGCTTCTGTTTAGCTACAAAGGTCTCTTCACGAACTTATTTCCGCCCCGAAAATTCGCTGGTCTTCTTGGGTAATTCTGAAATTTATTTGCTCCTTGAGCTTCATCTTTCTTTCTGAAGAATGCATCTGATGCTTTTGGTTTCAATGTCGTCCTGACATCGTCATACCGTTCAACTTTTCTGCCAAATCAGCAGGTGAATTTATGGATGACCACTCATCAAAAAAGTGATTCTGAAACTCTGGTGGTGCCTTCCGTTTCATCTGGTCCGCAATTATAAGTTCACGTAATTTTTCGTAGGTGTCTATTTTCAGACCTGTTACCTAGCCATCAAAGTAAGTCTGCAATTCATGATAGAAATCCTGCCATGTTTTCTCAGGAGCTTTTTGATGTGAAACAAATAACTGTCGCAGTTTCTCCGGGGACAACTTGAATTTCTGTAACAACAGATTCTTCACACGGTAGTAATCGTTCGATTTTTCCTCAGGTTCTCGAGCAATTAAATGAGCAACCTCTAGAGGAATTAATCCTAGTAGCTTCTGGACCCAATGCGCATTCGGCAATAATGCTAAATTGGCATGATGCTCAAATAGTGCTAAATTTAAACTTATGTCATCTTTCATGTTGAATCGGTGAAACATCTCTTTCGAAGTCTTACTTGTTCCTAAAATATCTGCCGAGTTTTCATTACCAGTATTTATTTGAGCTTGTATTTTCAACTTCTCAAGTTCGTGCTCACGTTCCTCCTTCCGCAATCGCTCGTTTTGTTTTTCTCACTTCTGCCAGATGTCTGTCCTCAGTGCTGCTATCTAACATCACTTTGCATCTTCCTCATCATAATCACCGCCTTTTAAAATCAAATCTTTAATTTTGTATTTTGTCAAGTCTGCTTCAGCAGTGATGCCGTATTGATTTGCGAGAGCAATCATATTTTCTTTTTTGCCTTTTAACAAGAAAACCATTTCGAAAGAAAAAATGGGCTTCGTGCTAATCAAAGAACTGCATTAATTTTGAAATTTATTCGAAATTCTCTATACTTCAGCGTGTTTAACCAGAAGCCAAATTAAATTAGTTTTACTTTAAACTTGAAACTAAAATTTATTTTTGGGTAGTTTAAAACTAATTCGTTAACACCAGATCTTAAAATGCACAAAGTATTTTTACACAACTGAAATTAAAGATTGAAAAAATAACACTGATAATAACTTTCAAACTAATGCTAACGACAATAAAACAACTGCAAAGTAAAAAAACTCAAATTTACATCAAAATACACTGATGGAAAAAAGATCCCAACACCAAGAAAAAATTATTGTACAGTAATGAAATTTTAGGAATACATTTGTCTAGATAACATATTTAATTGATTAAAGTTTCAAGATCACAGGTAGAGCCATTGGCGAGAACAGCCATTTCAAATGTGAAATGTTGGTACATTAGTAACCGGTGTAACCGCCAGAATTTTGAATAAAAGCATGCAAACGTGCATGCATTGTGTCGTACAGGTGTCGGATATCAGTTTGTGGGATGGAGTTCCATGCCTGTTGCACTTGGGCGGTCAATGCAGGGACGGTTAATGCTGGTTGTGAATGACGCTGGAGTTGTCGTCCAATGATGTCCCATACGTACTCGATTGGAGAAAGATCTGGTGATCTAGCAGGCCAAGGCAACATGTCGACACTCTGTAGAGCATGTTGGGTTACAACAGCGGTATGAGGACGAGCGTTATCCTGTTGGAAAACACCCCCTTGAATGCTGTTCAAGAATGGCAGCACAACAGGTTATATCACTAGGCTGACGTACAAATTTGCAGTCAGGGTGAGTGGGATAACCACGAGAGTGCTCCTGCTGTCATACGAAATTGCTCCCCAAACCATAACTCCAGGAGTAGGCCCTGTGTGTCTAGACAGGTCACTAGCAGGCGTCCACCTGGCCTGCTTCTAACCAACAAACGGCTATCACTGCGACCAAGGCAGAACCAGCTTTCATCAGAAAACACAACAGATCTCCACTCCGTCCTCCAATGAGCTCTAGTTTGACACCACTCACGTCGCAAATGGCAGTGATTTGGAGTCAGTGGAATGCACTGTACAGGGCGTCTGGCTCGGAGCTGTTCTTGAAGTAACCGATTTGTAACAGTTCGTTGTGTCACTGTGGTGCCAACAGCAGCTCGAATTTCAGCTGCAGACGCAGTACGATTAGCCACAGCCATACGCCGAATACGACGGTCTTCTCTCTCAGTAGTACCACGTGGCCGCCCCGAACCTGGTCTTCTTGAGGCAGTACCTTCCCTTGACTACTGCCGCCAATACTCATGCACAGTGGATACATTCCTGCCAAGTCTTTCAGCAATATCGCGGAAAGAAAACCCACCTTCTCGTAACCCTACAACACGACCTCGTTCAAACTCAGTGAGCTGTTGATAATGGCTTCTTCGTCTTCTCAGAGGCATCCTTGACTAACATTAACCCACTACGTCAAATCTCAACTGTAAATAACGATCACGAACCTTACAGCGATTGTTTAAATCAAACCTCATTTTCATGTTCATAGTGTCGCTACTAGAGCCACACTTACGCGCGTAGCTCGAAATTTGAATCGACGTCATCTTTCAGATGTATAAACACGCTTACCAAATTTCGTTTATCTAGCACAGCTCCTTCCTAGTGTTGGGATTATTTTTTCCATCAGTGTAAGTAAAATTCAAAATTAACTCAAAAATTTTGTTTGAATTTAAATAATAAACAAAGTAAATAAATTATCTTCAGTATAAATTTATAAAAGTATTTTTTATCACTGGATTAATCTAATTTAAAATGCTATGGGAATGAATAGTAAATAAAATACTTTATTAGAAAACCATGAGTAACTTTCAGCAATGGAGAAAAAATATTTATGTTCAAAATAATTTTCTGCGTTTATATATTTTTTTAGATGTAATCTTCGCATAAAGAAAGAAATTAAATTCTTAATATTTCAGTTGTTAATTTTAAGCATATGTACACACGTAATAAAAGAAAAGTAAATACAGCAAACAATTGCTATTAAATTTCAGTTAAATATTGAAGACGTATTATCTTTTTTAAAACACTTCACCATAAAAATAAAATTCTTTGAATCAGAAATAAAATTGCACACTTTGTACGATTGAAAGATGGGATATACTGAATCATTACTCTAAAAATAAAATAAATCAGAACAGTTTTTCGTAATTCTAAAGAGAAAAATTATTAAAAGAAAACATATTCAATACTTGTTTAGACTGATAACTTTGGAGCATTTTAGAGATGGTGAAGTATCTTGGAGTTTCCAAGCATGAAGCGATGTTTTATTTCAACGAAACTAATGCTGGATTCTGTTGAAACTGAACAAAACAAAACCAAAATGCACAGGTGTAATGGCACTTGTCTGGAATCGAACAAAACGACCAAAATAAAACTGATGAATTTTTTCGTGCTGGAAATTTGAAAAACACTCACACGTTTTCTTCACTGGATTCGAATGTGGATTTTTTTTCTTTTGATGTGCAAATAATAAATTATACTCAGTACAGGGGTTGACGTCCTGTACGAGTTAGTACTTAAAACTGAACACTGGAAATCAAAGACGTGAAGAAGTCAGACGCTGATTTATTTTGAGGTAAGGATGTCGGGACGACACACTTTTTAATTTGATGCGGGCCGGAAAATTTTCTTGCGATCGTTGGGACGACTTTATTCTAATTTCATCATTTGATTGGAATACAAAGATGAACCGTCTTTTGTACACTTAGCTACTGTACAAAATTAAACTATTGGAAATACCACAAAAAAAATCTAGAAGGACCTAAGTAGTTATCAATTTAATTAAAAGGTCATACTCAGCCACTGCAGAATTATATTCAGACTATCAATATATACTCTGTTGATGATATTTCTCATTGAAAAGAACTTTCTTTTACACAAATAAAAACAATGCAAGTAACATAAGTTGCTACACTATCAGAAGTGAAAAATTATTAAAAGAAATATTCACGTGATTGACTTCTTAAAAATAAAAGTTGCTTGTTATTTCATTGACAAGCTGGTTCATTCATCATTTAGATAAAAAGAAATAATTTGCCTTCAATATTAGGAGGATATAAATTTCTTGGAAAAAAATTCATACAATTCCTGAAACTCATTATGCTTTTAAAAAAACTTGTAAACACTATAATGAGACCTTTCTTAAAAAATAAAAATTATCTTAATTTTACAGAGTTTTTCAGATCCAATATATTTAATTCACACACGCACACACACACCCAACAAATACATGTAATAATATAGCCTGCAAATTAATTTTGGTCAGGAAAAACGAGTTCAAAAAAAAGTGTTCATATATTAAAAGTGTTACCGAAAGGGCGCCGATATTCTAATTATGTCAGAGTAGACAATTAAAATTAACAAATCATGCCAATTTAGTTAAAAATACATTTAATGACATTAAAGGACATGATTTACAAGGAGACAAAACTATTTAGGACAATAACAATTAACATATATGCATAAAAATAATACTCGGGGATTACATCATGCTTTACGTTCGCTTCCAAGGCATGGACTGATCGTTCATGGTAACGGCCGATAGAGGGCCGAGGAACAGTTACGGTTACAGTACGGTTACAAAAGAGATTTCCTTTTTCTTGTTTTCAGAATTTTATCACAGTTTAATTAATTTTTTTCCAATAAATATAGTACTCACTCTTTCTGAATTTTAAAGTAAAAAATAATAAAATCAGCTCTTCTCTAGAAAAAAAAAAGACAAGAACTTATTTTCTCAAGTTGAAAGTTTAAAATCAGGTAATATAGCCATAAAATACAGTGTTTACATTCTACCTTTCTTTCTTCCATTGAGATTTCCCCCTCACACCTTATGAGCACTAACAATCAATATCAGTATTTGGCAAGAAAAGTTTAATCTCCGAATGAGCTGATTTCTTAGTGATTCATTTGTTATTACATTTTAAAATCAGGATTTATCACATAATTATTTTGCTTATAAAACGTCTTGACTCACAATAAAAAATGTTAAAGTATTTAACAAATATCTTCATTACATTATGAAAAAAAGACTGTAAAAAGATATTATATATAAATTTTGTTCTTAACTTCTCAGACATGACCTTTTGCTTTGTATATTGGCAATAAATCAATAAATCAGTTACATTTTCCAAAAATTATTTAGTTAACTGGCTCCAAGCAAGACACTCCAAAAATGTGCAGTGTAGTAAATTATATAAACATAAAATCAGGAAACAGAATTTTTCTTTTGCCTTTCTAGATTGTTCCCTTCCACTGTATAAATAATTTTTTAACAATACAAATTTTCAAAATCATAAATAATTCTGCTAAATATCAAATTTGTTTCTATTTTGACACTCTTGTTTTATTCTTTCAAGTTATAAATATTCTCTCAGTACTCCATGTGCCAAAGAAATAGATGAATTTTATTAAGTTTTCTGATTTTATATATTACGCAAGGCACTTATAAGTTTGTTTCATTTGCAGAAGTAAGAAAAAAAATTATATCTGAGAGACATTTATAAAATTAATTGATAACCAAAGATTAAGCTATTTAGTAACTCTGGAAAGAGAAATTATTTAGTAATAAGTATAAACGGAAACAAAATAACAAAGAATCATTAAAAATTGCAATTTGTGAAAAGTAATAATGTAACGTATTGTTGTGGTTTTGTTTCATTTCAAAATGTGAGAAATCTCTGCAAATCTTCATATGAGTTGAAAGAAAAAAAATCAAGCTCAGCAGTTCCCTTGCAGTTTTTTAACAAGCATGACAAAGTGATAAAATATGCAGACAATTAATAGATAATATAACATAAACTTCTGGATATATATTTCAACCATCTGCATTTAAATAATTTTAATACAGATTTCTATGCCCCCCCCCCATAATAATGTACACTAAACAAATGAAATACAATTCTTTTTAAATTACCCATCTTCATTTTTATATACAACGCAGCTACAGCATCGAAAATGTCCCATTTCTTAGCTGTCACTTACTGCTTTATTTCTTGAATTCTTGATTGGATGATTTCTTGTATGTATTCATCCTGATGCTAATTTTTTCTTTCATAAACTTCTTAAAATTTAAAGTTTAAAGGTTTAAGGAACTTCCTAAAATTTAAAGTTTAAAGGTTTAAAGTTTTCAGGAACTTCCTTAAAGTTAAAAGCTGAAAAAGAAAGTCAGAAATTTCTGGACAATCTTTTTAACCAAACCATTGGGAATTTGCTCCTTTATTTTAAGGCAAGAGAAAATAAATAAACTGAAATACAATATAATAATATAAACTGCAGTGTAAGAAATTATTTTTTTTCTTATAAAGATATATGCTATTTTGGTAACAATGAGTTTTTATAGATATACTAATTCAAATTACATTCATTAAATGACAAACATTTAATAAACCATTAAAATGAGACTAGAACAATTTAAAGGAACACAAAAATATATTTATATTAAAAGTCATTTTTAGTACATTGCTCCCATCGTGAGCTTGTTTTTTCTGTTTTGAAAATGTGATTAAATTAAGTTTTTGAATTTAATTACTTACGTTTTCTTGCCACCTTCAAGGCATTCCATTTCCAAAATTATCTATTCTTCCGGAGATTAGTAATCATAACTTGCATTAAATTTTATGTGAAACTAATAAATAAAAAAACTTCCTAAAAGTTAAACTTATAAGAAAACTAAAAATCTTTAGATAATCACATAAAACAAGTCATTGTGAATTATTTGTTTATGGTGTTCAAAATTAGAAGGAATAACGGGTTAGGAAATTCCCATTAAGTAAGATTAACAATTAATCAAATTTTTTGTTTTTAAATTAATATCAAAATTAAAATTTTCATCAATAAAAGACAAAAATTTAAGTTTTAAGTAATCTTTTCAAACGTTAGAGCTCTAAATGAAAGTATATTAATGCCCCGAGTTAAAGAGAATTTATTCAATTTTTGATGTGCATAAAAACTTATATAGACTCCACAATTAAAATCATCAGTTTGTTTTATATGAGATAAACTATCTTCCAGTGGCTTTCTCGATTAAGTAATTTATTTAAAATCTTAGACCACTGCCTAATCAAAATTGTTGTATTATTATCTGGTCTGCCACCAAGTGGGTCAAAATATTCAAATGTTTTAAGTTTTATATCAACAATAATTAACGTCCAATGATAATTTAAATTGACGGGGATATAATTTAAATTGACCGGATTGATCCAGATTTGGCAACTCTTGAATCTAGGTGAAATCAATGTGAATCAAAGAAAATTAAAGAATATCCTTCTGAATAAAAATTAAAACTCATTGCAAGGATTCTACTGCTACAAAATTTCAGAATTTCTCAGTTAACAGGAAAAGAAAAGCATCAATAACAGAATCATAAAGCCAGCCATTTTTTAAAGCTAGATGACACAGACTTTAGATAATTCTCTTCTTCCAAAGTAACAAAAGGATCTAAAGATTTTAATATATAAAAAGAAAGATTGATATACTAATAGTTAGTATTGTAGCAGTAGGATTACCTGCATTCATCTCATTAAATTTATTGAATATATTAAGGCTAGTAAATACATAATTTTCCCTAACAGAATAAGCTTTTAAAGTAGGAGTTTTCTTTTTATGACCATGAGGATCATCACTACTTTTTTCATCCCGACAAAAGGATTTAGAAATTTCTCCAGCAGGATAATATTGTAAAGGTGCAATCTGCTCGATAATACTGTCAGATTCATCGATATTATTTCAATTTAATCTTTGTCGTTTTACATTTTTTTCATGAAATGATTGTTTCCTTTTATGTCTTTAGGAAGTTTTAAAAAATTTAATCTATGGGGGAATTTTTTAATTGGGAGCAACATACACCTAAGGTGTGACAGGAGCTGGATCCTTTTTATGACTGATAACTCCATGCATATCAGATACTAAAATATTTAAACAATTTACTAAATTAGTTAGCATAGTTTCTTGAATACGAGGATTTTTAATTAATTCTAAAATCTCAGAGCATAGTTTTTTGAATTCAGCTTCATTTGTATTAAAACATTCAGAGGAAACACTATCTTACAATTCCAAATTTAAGATTTTGGGGTCGATTCCTTATGCATTTCTTTCATTTTCAACAGCATAAAAATAATCTGTTATGCATGTTTTTATTTCAGAATACAATAAATGAACTTAATGAATATGCTTGTAAAGGTTGCTTCACAAGAACACACTTATAAATGACTACATAGTACTGCGCAGTTAATATCAGTACATTTAAAACAGCAAAGACCTAATAAAAGACAAACATCTGCAATTTTTTTAACTGGGTATACTATTCCCTTTTTTGTCTGTGAATTTACTAACTATTTATCATCATGTTTAACTATATTATTAATGGGAATTTTTACTCCCATTTCATGATTTTGTTTAATAGTTTTATTGAAATTTGAATTTAATGGAACATTATTTACAACATTAGAATACTTTAAAAACCTAACTGTTTTCATCTTTAAAAGAGTTGGAAATCAGCTCATCTATGCGCCTATTGAATTTACGTTCAAAATATTTTTAAACTGGTTATGAAATGATTCACAATAATTATTTGTATTGGTATCACCATGTGGAAACTGTCTATAGCAGGTAGCCCATAATACTTTTTAGCAGAATAATTTTATACAAAAGAATCAACAAAATATTGATATTCATTCAAATATTTATTAATTAAACTTGAGACTTTATTTTCAAAATCTTCTAGAGACTTCTCATTCATTTTATTTAATGATTGATCCCACGTCTTCATATAGAGATATTTATCATGGACTTTAATAGTCAGCTGCCTTTTCCAAGCACTATATAAATGCCACTGGCACAATAGAATCTTGATATCAGTACCAAATACTGAACTAAAAGAATTAAATGTAAAACCATTTACATCAGTCGTATCTGTATTCACTTTCAAATTAGGAATTCGACAATGTAAACTGGGAAATAATGATACCAATGCTCGAAAATCTGAATCATTCGTAATAAAATGTGAAACAGGATGTCCCTGACCATACTCATCTTGCACATGCAATGAAAGAAGAAGAAAAATCATAATGATTTGTACCGTGTGTAACATCAATGCAAAGGTTTTTATGGGAGTGTCTCATAAGCATGTATTTTAGTGGAGTTTGAAAACCTAATGCAAACGAATTTACACGATTTGGTAAGCTATCCAAATAAGAAGGTCCAAAGATAGTATCTGACTTTTGTAATTTGAAAATTAAAATGGGATTATATTTTTCATTTTTTAATTTCTCCAAAGTACAGAAAACAGACATGACATCATTAATGGGCTTTACTGTATTACATAGATGCCTTGAATAAGACTGCATAGCCTTCCGAGAAATAAAAACTCCTTTGGTTGGACAGAAATTTCTTTTATCCCGACAGTCTGCCACGAATTAAGCTTACTATTTTCGAAGCAGGAAATGATAGCAATAAATAAGACTTAATTAAATTACGTGTGTTTTCTTTAAGTGGGTGGTATCTTGTATTCTCATACCCAATATGATGATTGCGAACGGGATAATATGTCACTGTCACTAAATTTTTATGTTCACACACACAAATTCTAACTGGGCAATTTAGATGGAAATGTATTACTATTTTTCTATTTTTACGACTATCATTTACGATTACTCTTGATTTAATCCTTGAACAGGTATGAAAGATAAAAAAATTGGCAAACTTGATAATGAAATGTTTTATCACAAAAAACTTTTTCGCCTGTTGACTCCCGGAAAAGAGAATAAGTAGAAGAACTTTCAGCTTCTAACCAAATCTGAAAATTCTTAAAAGAATAATAAAAAAACATTTTGACATTCTGAATTTGATGTACAGCTCTATGATGTTTATTTAAATGCCATAGATTAGAAAAAACGATTGCAATCAGATTCTATACAAAAAAGCTGTTCATTTTTCTTGGTAAAATTGCAAGTTTCATCATGACTTTTAAAAGGATTATTCTTCTAAAACCCTACCATATTTTAAGCTTTTGGGGGAGTTTTCCTAATTATTACTCATAAATTGAGAACTATATACATCTTGATTTATTCCTACATTTACAATGGGGGTTATTATTGATTCTTTGTGAGAGTTATTAATTTCCAATACAATACAGTTACTTTTAATTGGTAAACATGATACAGTCTGAACCTCTGATTTATAGCAACGATAGCTAAAAAATAATAAATGATAGATAAAAGAAGAGTTAGAAGAATAAGACTTTAAACATAATTTACAAATTCTTGGATACGCATTTTTAACTTTTGAAGGACTTTTAAATTTTTGACAAACATCTGAAACTGAAGACGTTAAATTAATTTCCATACTTGCTTGAATATCCTTTTCTTATTTTGACACTGATTCTGTAAGAGAAGCATTATTTGTTTTCAAAACCCTACTGTAATTTTTTTCAGATGAAGATTGCTACGTAAGCATATTGCCCCGCCCTTTACTTATAACGCCCTCTAGGGGCATACGTAAAAATTGGTTAGACTCTGTAACATCACTGATGTATCAGTGACGCCAAAGGCAAGCTCAAAACTAACTCCCACAAAGCAGAGAATCAATAAATACTTTAAATTTCAAAAAAGGTCCGTCATCATTTTAACCTCGACATTCTGGTTTTAGCGACCCGCAGACGAATAAAAGCGAAAATATGGATAAAAACCAAGCTCAAGGAGCAAAAGACTTGAATAGAATCCGGGGAAGGATAAAAGCGAAATTAACAACTATTAAGAAGTTTATTGATAGCAGTTCAGCGATCGAAAAAGAATATAAATATATATTCAGGTGTCAGCAAAAGCTGGCAAGTTTGGCAGATAAGAAAAACGAAGTTGAAAATTTATTCAAGAAATCTACAATGATGAAGCATTAAACCAGAAGTGTGACCAGAAAGTATCTGAGGTGGAAGAAGAAAGAAACGAAATAGAGGTAAGTTTGAAATGCTTGCTCTCTAATTATAATGTTAAGGAAAATGTAATTCATGATAAAAATGATAAAAATTCCAATTTTAAAGCTTATGTCGATCATATTGAATTAAAATCGAAACTACCAGATTCCCTTACCTCTATTTTAAGGAAAAATAGAAGAATTCACTAATTTCAAAAATCAGGTTTACCGTAAATAAAGAGGATGTATTGAATTAATCATTTAGATATTGCAAACGATCATAGAATCCTTTACCTTGCATTTATTTTTTAGAAAGTATCACTTTTTATATTTATGTTATTTTATCCAGTCCCGTGCTGAAAGTTGTATTTCTTTAGATTTGATTTGCGATGATAGTTGCTTTTTTTTTAATCTGAACTTCCGTCATTCTTTTATTTTATCCGGTCACGTGCTAAAAAAACATGGTTAAAATATTTCTTTAAAAATTCGCTAAAAACAGAAGCTTATGTTATACATAAAAACACTGATACCATTAAAAATATGATTTTTTAATCTTCAAATTGATGTAAAAATCATGTTTGTGCGATAGTATTTTCGGAAGTTATAGCGGAAAAACGTCAAAATTTCGCTTAAATTTTAATTAATTCAAATTCAAATTCAAAATTCGAAAAAAGGGCTCCTAGGTGCACATTCCCGACCTCCAAGGTATACATGTACCAAATTCGGTAGCTGTAGGTCCAACGGTCTGGCTTGTAGAGCACCAACACACACACACATTGAGCTTTATTATAAGTATAGATAATCAAAATTTAAATTTTGAATTTCCAGTCTCAACGACAGTTGAAACACTCGGAATGCAGTGACGTCCCACATAAGATATTTTCACGTTTGATGTGACTGTCAGTTTAAATAACAGTTATTCAAAGTGGGAAGTTCTTTCAGTCATAGCAAGACTGTTTGATCCTTTGGGTCTTATTATCCCAATTATAACTACTGCTAAGATGTTTCTTCAGAGACTTTGGCAACAAAATCTAAATTAGAATGACAAAATTCCATCCAACGATTTGAATGACTGGTTAAAATTCTTAAAGGACTTACCGGCAGTGAACCAGTAAAACAAATCAAAGATGTGTTATCATCGATAATCTCACCACCACAGACCTACATTACTTCTGCGATGCCTCAAATAAGGCGTATTGTACAGCCATCTATGTGTGCTCAAAAAATAAATCCGGTGAAATGAAAACAAGTCTTTTATGCAGCAAATCGCTTGTGTGTCCAATCAAGAAATCAACAATATCTTGTCTGGAGCAATCAGCAGCGTTACTTTTGGTACGACTTACATCAAGAGTGATTTCGATTTTACCATTGACATTAAATCACATCTATATGTGATTAGATTCCACAATTACCTTAGCTGGGATAAAAACTCCCCCAGAAAAACTGAAGATATTTGTTTCTAATCGTGTTAAAAAAATTAACAATTTGTGTCCCAATTATGACTGGAGACATATTAAATCTGTAGAAGCAAGTTCTATAAAACTCACATTTGAAGAAATTTTAACATCAACTGCAGAAATAGTAGCTATTCTAAATATTATACATATTGTACCTTTATCTACGGATCCTAATGATTATACAGCTTTGATTCCAGGACATTTCTTAATTGGCCTTCAAATAACTTCAATTGCCGAACCACAATTAATTGAAAAATCTTATAATTATTTGTCAAAATAGTAAAAATTAACTAAATTAGTACAATAAGTTTGGAAAAATTGAAAACGTGATTATTTGAATAATTTACATCTTAGAAACATATGACAGTTTACTGAGAATAATGTAAATCTTAATAATATGGTTGTCCAGATTTTTGCCTCCATATAATTGGAGACTGGGTAGAATTCAAGAATTACTAGAAGGTTCAGATGAGTTGGTCAGAGTCGTTGTAATAAGAGTTTCGAATAGTGTTATTAAAAGAGATATTAGTCAAATATGTTTACTCCCAAAAAATTAATTGGATTTATAAAGGCCTTATCACACGGCAAAATATCTTCGTCACTTTCCGTCAGCAAACGATAGTGAATGTGACGTCACTTCAAAGTTTCACATGATTGGTTTAATTTCGTTTACAGACAATATTTCGACGACATTTTCGAACTGTTTAGAAAAATGAAACTTGACCGGTTTTTGAGAGTAGAAACGGAAGAGTGCTGGAGAAATTTCACCGTGTGATAAGGCCTTAAGTGTATGTGATTGTAAATAATATGTATAGACTTTAACTTATTTGTTTATATAAGAATTATTTCAGTATTTTTTGTTTGGTTTTTATATTGTATTTATTCATTTTTTGTAATAATTCTGTCAAATTTATTGTGATATGAAATTCATATAGTATCTGAATAATGAAATTGTACAATTTCAAGGCTGGAGTATGTTACGTAAGCATATTGCCCCGCCTCTCAATTATAACGCCCTCTAGCGGCAAATGAAAAATAGATTAGACTCTGTAACATCATTGATGTAGCAGTGACACCAAAGGCAAGCTCAAAACTAATTCCCACAAAGTGGAGAATAAATAAATTCTTTAAATTTCAAAAAGGTTCGTCATCATTGGAGCCTCTGAAATATGAAAATACGAATTTTGATTTGCTGCATTGATTTAAATGGTTTGAAAGAGAAGATTTAGAGAAATAGGACTTCAAACATATTTCACAAAGTTTAAGATAACAGTCTTTAACAGGTTGCAGGCCTTTAAATTTCTTCAAGTGATTTGAAAACGAGGACAGCGTAGAATATGTTCTCCCACAATAAACACAGTTTTTAGAATGGGTACAATTTTGAGGGCCTCCTCCATTTATTTTATACAATATATTATAATTAGCTGCCAAAATTGAAAATTTATTTGATGTAGGAATACTTCTAAAAACATTTTCATTAACCTGGTAGAATGGAATGTATGGTATCACAGGAAGTACAAATTGAATATTACCTGTCGAAGACGGCATAGAAGAAATATCTTTTGTCAACAGAGCAGTTGACTGTTGTATGGGTGTAGAAATTGACCTTGTAGATTCTTGCTATGGCCTAGCACGTTTCACGGACATAGAAACTGGCCTGGCAGGCTGCATGGGCCTAGAAAATGGCCATAGAGACACTGTGGCCTAGAAATTGACTTGGCTCTTTGTACGGGCACAGAAAATGGAAATGCAGACTCTTGCTTTGTCCAAGCAGAGTAAACAAATACTGTAGGGAAAGATGACAATAAAGGAAACTCTGAATCATCAAAAGAAAAACCAGTGTTGGAAGACCGAGTCTTTACAATCTGTGAAAATAAAACAAAACCAATTATAAATTATCGACTTCAGGTTTAAGTGAATTTTTTAACTCATTGTGAAAAAAAAATGTGTGATCATACATACCTTTTTAAATGCTTTATTAGCTGAAATGCATCTTGTGAATGATCCAAGAAAACAATCTGTAAACAGCTTATTACCCCATTTATTTAAATTCAAGCCATCTCTTGAATGATAAGTTTTCCAAGATGTCTGGTAAGAACTGCAAAAGAGAAACTATTGATAATAGCATAACTCTTTGAGTGTTTTTTGTGAACAGAAATATTACTAGCTAATCTTTCAATAGTTGCACCAAAATAGGAAACAATGTCTGTATGACTCGAAACAACACTTTCGTTTTCGCAATCAGTTTATTTTTATCCAACATAAGACAGAGAATTTCATGCGGCTTTTTACAATGGTGATAGAAATTCGTGAGCATATTTACAGAAGAAATTTAAAATTAATTTAATGACCCGTACATCATAAAGATGAAAGAACGTAATGGATAAAATTTCCAAACTTAAAGTAAACACAGCATATTCTAAACAAACACTGGATTGTAAGATTCCAAGTTGGAATAAGATGCAAAAGAAACAGAAAATATAAAACTTATTAGGAGTGACAACAATATCCAAAGGAAAGTTAAGTGATTCAACATATATATACTTGTTCAAGCATTTGATGATAGAATCACCAATAAAGAGAACCCCCATTGTAAAGCAGTAAGATAAAATATGAATTCTTTCTGAAGGTAGTAATAGTAACAAAATTCTGTACAAACTGCCAAGAAAGCACAAAGAAAACAAAAACAAATGATAAGATTCAATGCACAGAAGTATGTTCCAAGATTTTTATTAGGTACCACAAATAAATTTAAAACTGTCAAGTTCAATATACCACTAAATAATGAGGAAAACTGAACTAATATGTAAATAAAATGTTAAAAAAAACAATTTCCAAGTTAGCACTAATCTGGAAATCGGAATCAAAATCGTTCAGATTATAGATGATAATAATAAAATCTAATTAATGTAAGGAAAAACAAATAGTGAAATTAAATGTAAAAGTTTATAACATAAACTACAAGCACAAACTTTTTTTTGTTTCCTAGCTAACCTTAATTATCACGTTCAGTGATATTAATTCTAAATATCAAGGCAAATAAAGTAAAAAAAAACCTAAATAATATGAATAAATAATAAAAGATAAATAAACAATAAAGATTAATAATATATGAAAGAACAAATAAAAAATTCTTATCTCCACCAGCAGATAATATGTGTAAGAGATTCAATACACACGTGAGATGAGTGTATAGGCTGAGCAAAGAGAAAAAGGATTCGTCATTAAATAATTGTTAGATAAAACCACAGAGCTGATATATAAATGGAAGGAGCTAGTCGCTTGTTTCCTGTCTAAACAAGTGTGCCCAGCATGAGTCACATGACTTAGGAAAAATCTGGGAGTAATAAAACCTTTTTTGGCGAAATATCGCAAATCTTGGTTACTCAAAAACTGTTGCGCAACATTTTGCTTCCCGGCATTGAGTCCGGTCAGTTTTTCTTTCCAGTTAACAATCTTTAACTATATATTATAAACGCCTTTTACAATTTTAACTATTATTACAATTTGTTTGATTTTAGTTTAAAACTGGTAGAAAACCTTTTCTAAAACCATTTATCTCTTGATTCTACTTTAGTATCCCAGTTAAAAGATTAAAAAAAATTGAGAAGAGATTACTTATTATTTTTTTTTTTCGAAAAGACAGAAAATCTTAATTTTATGATTTCATTGATATTATTTAAATTTGTTATCATTCATGTGTACGATATAAATTATAAATATTGAATTTTTTATACAGGGTATCCCAAATTAAAGTTACCCTATTCAGAGCTACATACCACCTTAACTATTCATCTGAAAATTCTGAAATTTTGAGTTCGCCTTAATGAAGGGATGGGAAAGACATTTTGTTAAAAAAAAATTAGTTCCAAATGTCGCCACTAGAGACTCGCGTATTATCAACTATTTTATTATAAGAATTACACATCAGCTTGGAATTAATCCAAGTCATGTTCAATATGATGGCCATTATTGTCAGCTACCCTCTGAAATCTGAAAATGGCATGTTCAACAGTAGAGAGTAGTGTCTGCTTTGAAATATTGAACACTTGGCGGCAAATACTGGCTTTAAGATCAGGCAACGTTCTCGGGTTGTCACGGTTAACGAGATCTTTCAAATATCCCCAGAGCTAAAAATCGCATGGATAAAGTTCTGGGGATCGGGTAGGTCAAACATTATTGAAATGGCAGCTTATTACTCTTTCTTCTGTAAAATGTGTTGTCAGAATATTTTTTACAGTTTGCAGTGAGTGGAGACGCACCATCCTGCATAAAAAGCGTTCGGTCAAGACATTGGTGTGATTACAGAGCTGAAACAACTGCATTCTCCAACATCGATGCATATCGCTCTTTCGTGATAGTGCATGTCACTGCACCTGGTGGCGTTTGTTCCTCGAAGAAGTACGGCTCCAGAGTAAAAGAAGCATTAAATCCACACCATACCGTTACTTTCGATGAATGTAACGGAACATCTAGGGTAGAGTGGGGATGTTCTGTAGCCCAAATTCGCCAGTTATGCGTATTCACCGAGCCGTCTAAATGAAAATGAGCTTCATCGGACCACAAAACGTTCCAAGGCCATTCAGAATCGACCTCACACCGAGCAAGAAACTGCAGTGAGATCGTTAATCGTGGGTCAAAATCTTGTGGATGCAGCTAATGAGCAAGTGAGATTTTGTATGGATAATATAGTAGGATATTCCTGAGGATCCTATGCATGAAATGTGGTCTATCCAACACTGTTGCTACATGGTAAACACCACTGCTGGCCATGAAGTTTGATGTTTTGTCCTCTTCCACTTGAACTGCAACCTCCTCAGCGACTTCTGAAGGAACTGATTTTCTTCCTCTTCCAAGACAAACACCCAACGATCATGTTTCTTCAAATTTCGTAATCATTTTCTTTAATCTTTGAGACGTCATTGGACCTGTTCGAAGATCCTTCAAAGTCCGAAATTTCTTTCAGGCTGCTGGTACTTAATCGTGGTTTTGATTTTAAAAAAAGTTTGACTAATAAAAAACGAGATTGCATTTCTCATTTTGAGTCGCGAACACATTCGTATGAAGTTTTCAAAGAATGCATTCCCTTTTATGCTGGCTAGCTGTTAAGTGACGTTGCAACATTTGCATATGCTGTAGTTTTAAATATTTGGTTAGTTGGTTGGTTGAATTAACGTCGCACTAGAGCTGCGCATTGCGTTATTAACGACGGTTCAGGATCTATCGGGTAGGACAGACCCGCTTTATATGAATACGCCCTCTAGTGGCGACATTTGGACTATTTATTTTTAGCAAAAATGTCTTTCCCATCCCTTTATTAAGGCGTACCCAAAATTTCAGAATTTTCGGATGAATAGTTACGGCGGTATATAGCTCTGAATAGAGTAACTTTAATTTAGGACACCCTGTACAAATGAAATACTTACAGCTAAACTAAAGCTTATTTAAATCACTAAAACAACAAAAAAACGATAAAAACTACAAATATATTAATTATTAATTTATATTTGTAATTAAATAGTGAAATTTTACTGTGCTCTTTTTTTTGACAAAGCATTGTTAAGGAAAATTGTCCTATAAGCGAAGTATGCCATAAAAATTGTTTTGCAAAATTTAGATTGGATTTAATTTCGTTCATCATAAATACAGTTCGAATATTTAAAAGGAACAACAGATTGGAAATAATAAGGAACTTTATTTGCATTAAAATAAACACAATTATTAGTCGGTCAATAATGTTTATGTAAACACTTGTATTGGCGAGAAAAAATCACGCCAAGCACTGGCAACACATTCGAGATTAAATTAAAGCAAGTAGCAAAAGATAATGCAGTTACATCAGTTTAAATGAAGCTTAATAACATGTTAAATAAATTCAATACAATAACTAAACCAAGCTGTGGAATATTAATCAGTTACAACACCAAAATCACTGAATGATCGAGGTTGCGAAATTTTAGACTTAAAATGGATATAAACAGAATTTGTTTATGGTAAATACCTGTGAAATGATATAGGACTATCCTTAGAAGCTTTTCCTTTGCATCCAGTATCACAGCAATGGTTAACCATGGCTTAAATAAGCTTTAAAATCCAACAGTTAAAAGCTGGAAAAAATCTGCCATTGAAATATAATGAGAAACGGAGAATACGGTTACAGCGAACACAAATTCTGTCCCAAGGACATGTGATTTTATCTTGTCCTACACCAAAAAAGGGTTGCACTTCCTCTATTAGTATTGCAGCTCTATGGATAAAACCCGCGCTAAATGACAAGTATGGCGTACAACAATGAGTTACGTCATATTCGATGAATTTTGGTACACATTGGGACGTATACATCTGGTGGCAACGATTTACTCCCATACGTAAAAACCGGAAGCATTAACCGGAGGACGCATCCCCCCCCCCCAGCCTCTAACGTATAAGGATCAATCTCGGTTCCAGTTAGTGCCTGTAGAGAGCGTAACAGCCTTCTACAGGCGTAAACAGTTACCCTTAAGGATGACAAATATTTTAAGAGCAGTTATTAAGTAACCAAAAAAAAACCACAAATACTAGTGATCCATGCTTTTCAAAGAAGGGTGTGATTTAAATTCTTGATACTATCTTATTGGTGATATTTCGATTGTTACTTTCTTCGATCACGATAGAAGGTAACAATCGATACGATCTGTCGAGTGGAAGTCCTGAAACAAGAGTTCAATCATGGATAAGGAATATCCCTTACCCACTAATGCACTTTCAGGAACAAACCACCCACAAACAGTTGCGGCCCGTGGCGGCACCTATTGATCATAAGCAGAGAGCTTCCTATTTCGCAAAGAGTCATTCGAGCTCTCCCCATCCCATCGTATGATAATGACTATCGTTGGAAGCTATATGTTGGAAACTTGTTTCGTTGTACAAAAACAATTTTTTTTTCACACACAAGTCTCCACAGAAGAATATTTATTATGGGGGAAAAACTATCTGAAAAAGAGGATCAATACCTTTCATTTGGATTGGCAATTACAAAACACATGTGGAGACTTGAATGTGTCCCTTCTGCACCATTCTTTCTGATATTTGAAGTTTTATTTTATTTTGGGCTTCTTGGATCTTTATAAGTTTTAATTTTAAATGAAATAAAATTTGTAATAATAATAAATTTATTCTATTGTTTACCAAATTTTAAATTGAAAATTATTTAAGAATTTCTTTTGAAAACTGCTGGCGAATATATTTGATTCACTAATCTTAATTCTGATTATTATATTTTTCATATTCAAAATGTCCTCAAAGTATAATTTAACTGAATTAACGTTAAAAAAAGCTAAAATGCAAGATTGCTGAAACTATACAGTTTTATGCAAAAAAGAAAGTTAATAAAGCATTCTGAAAAAATATGTTTAAATGACATTTGGATGGACACTAGGGATTTTTTATTTGCTTGAAAGCTTCATTCCAAATAGTAATAATAATTATTAAATTTGTCGTTTATTGTTAATACCATTTGTTAAAATTTGAATTTTAAGGACTGTACATCGTATAAGATTCTTACTTCGTTATTATTTTATTACCAAATGAGATTAGTCTCTTCTTTATTTTTATGAACACAAAAAAATATATGCACTCATATTATTGACAATGCAGCAGGAAATTTAACCTATAGAGAAATTATGAAAAACTTCAAACCTTAAGTCCTTCTACAGTAAACTTGCAGATTAGTATAATAAAATAAGACTATCAATGAAAAAAATTGAAAAATTTTCATAAAGTTTTTTTTCTAGAGGTTAGGAGAAGCAAACATAGTATTCACAACATTTTAGTGAATATTATGAAGAAATGTGGCATAACAAAAATCAATAAAAATGCAGAGTAAATAAGACTTTAATTCATTAATGGTTATAAAATATTCTAACAATATTGTTTTTTTCGGTACTATAAATCAGTTCTTATTCTTACAGATGCACACATAAAAATAGATGCAAATATTTTGATAGCTGAACAAGAAATAAATTCGCCCCATATAAAAATTATACAAATATATAAATTTTTTTTTTTGTTAGTTTCAGGAATTAAATCTTTTTTTCTAATTTCGAGAAACAGTTTTGCAATTAAAATTTTACAAGTTTAAGCCTTTTTTTTTTTTTAATTCGTGAGATCTGACACATTTTATTATTAACAACTAGATCCTTATCAAAACGAAAATTATAAATATTTGTTGTATTTTTTTACTTAAGTTTTATGCAGTGTTATATGAGATGTGATTACCAATTTCCACACACATTTACTGCGTTTTTAAATTACAAGACAATTTTAATTTTTCTCAGAAATAGAAAAAAAAGGGATTTATTCTTCTCATAAAGCGAAAATTCTACGCAATAAGCAACACAGAATGTAATGCCAAAGTAATGTCTTTTACTTTACTTAAAGAAATTTTCTTTTTAGTTTATTAATATGAGATGAATCATTATCAGTTTAAAATACTATGAAACCTCGTGATAAACACTGATAATGCTTAGTTATCAAAAACAGCATAAATGAGATTAAATTATCAGAAACTGCATTACAAATTCAATTAAAATGAATTTCAAATTTCCATAGTATTGAAATTTTTGCTTTGAAATAGTGAAAAATGTATTGAAAAAATTATTTTATTCATAATGCTTTAAAATTTATACTCGATCGTCCATTCTTAGGTTAAAGTATTAAAAAGACATAGAAGTAGTCACTCGGTTTCAATTTTATGTAGAATATTGATGTAAAATCTTAAAGGCGGTGATAGGCAAATACGTTCTAAGTAAAAAAGGAATAAAAAGAGTCGTGGATTCTCTTCAATCTAAAACCTCAAATGAACAACTCCCCGAATTGGCATTATGCTGTCAAAACTTAAGTGGCCTGAGACCGCAACCCTGAAACAACAGAAGGGGTACTGGCTGATCCCCGACCCTCCAGGAGGTGGAAAGGAAATCCTAGGAACAGAAAATATTCTTCTCTTGTGTCTTGAGGGTTCCCTCCCCTTAACACGAATAAAGGGAAAAAGAGAAATCTGTGAATGGGTTGAAAAGTGTAAGGACCGATTATTTTTGGAATTATCGTATCATTCAATTACATATCACTGAAATTTATCAAAGTGGTGACTTTATTGGAAAGTGCGAAGTCACTACTCCAGCTTAATAGTAGCGACTTTGACTTTCCAATATTCGCATTTGACAGTGCACTATTTCATGTAGATCATTTTTAATTGCTTGTGACATGACTTTCTGATTGCATGTATTCAGTTCGCTGCTGCCGCCATCTATTGGTAGAATTTGGAACTGAAATAAACATTTTAAAGAAATGACATATATTTTTAATTCAACTTTGTCAGAAAACGCTTACTCCAATAAATAAATCAAATAAATATTTTTGAAAAAAAAAAATCAAATTTAAAAAGTAAACTGAAATAGATAAATTAATTCAGCCACGAGCGACTTAAATTAGTAAATCAAGCATTAATCACAATTGATAAATTTTGTATTTAATACTAATTAACAACTTTTAATTGATAATATAATTGAAATAACAGGTATTTGGACCAAATACTTAAAAATAACAGTATCAAAATTATTAGTTATTCAAAAAATCGTGATTAGGCGAATAGAATCTTTAATTACCCCATTTTCTGTACATTAAGGTGACACGAAAATTATCTTAATTTTTTTAAGACTTTAGTTTGGTAATAGTGGGTAAAAGTTGCCTTTTAGGTTAAATAAAGATTCTAAAAAATATTTTGTTGAAATACCACCGCATCTCGAGGTGCTCTAAAAATGTTTGTTTATATTTTAATTTTGTAATAGTGGGGGAAAGTTGCCTTTAAGGTTCAAAAAGAAATTTTGAAAATTTGGTTACAATACTACAACAGCTTGAGTTATGTAATGTTACAAAAATAATTTTAAATACGCACAGATGCTTTAAGAGTTTTTCTAAAAAAAATATTACTTAAAATTACAATAATAGTAATATTATATTTTTTGACGTCAAATTTTGTGTTTTTTTACTTTTATACCCTAAATGATTACAGATGTTACAACTGCAAAATGTGGGTACCTGCTTTATTGCCACAATTTATTGTCTTTTTGTATTAACTTTTGGCTTACTCATCCGTGAATCAGCTTTTGTTCTAATGTATCCTTCTCTTGCTATTAAACCAAAAACATTTTGAGCCAATTGGGTCTAAAGTTTCGCAAATCTTTCTACTGCTTTCGTGCGACAAGGAAACTGGGAAAAGTTGATAACAGGATCCTCCATTCTATTTGGTTGAGCTTCTGATGTCTTGCATAGAAATGTAATATTACCTGTTAAATATTATACCAATATTACCTAATGGGGTCAATTCACGGTCACGTGTCATGTACCAAGCAAATCGATTATGTTCAATTTTCAATCGGTCTGCTCATGTCGGGATGTCTGTTGATAACGTTGATGACAGCTCTGAAGAGTTACGCTAGCCGAATAAGTATAAAAGACTTTTGATATTAAAAAATTAATATTTGAATTATTTTCACCAACTTTTCATATTAATGTAATTTTACTTCTTATATTAAAATTTTAATTAGAATTTTCAATGCAATTATTGTTTTTGCATAATTAATTAATATCTCTTTTTAGTTAGTTTGATATCATTTTATTTTTTCCTTTGCTATATCTTTTTTTCCAAAAGATACATTTTGAAAAATGGGTATAGCAGTGTTTTTGAAAAATTACATATATTCTTTTTGATATATTATTTAGATGTTATTGAATGTTGAATTTTATGAATATAGTTCTTTTAAATAATAATAAGTAAAATTATTACATTTTTCTTCTTATGTAATTATTTTTTTATTAATATTGAGACTGAAGTTTTCAATTTGCTCAGAGTAAAGTACATGAAACTCAAATTTGAATACATTGAATAAATTATGGTTACACTTTCAAATTATACGATATAAAAGTTATAGATTTATTTTTTTAAATCTATACAACTTATGAATCAATTATTTCATTTTAATTTGTAGAAATCATTACAAAGAATCAAAATTACATATTCATAATTTTTATTTATATATCACAGAAATATAGATAAAATATATGTGATAATTATTTGAAAAAGTATGATCAAAATGCTATTTCAATGTAATCATCTATTAAAAATAACTCAAAAATTATTTATTATTCTAAACATTTAGCAAGAATTTAAACATAACATGACAAGAATGTCATAGCAAATGTGAAATCAATTTTAATCAACAGAAACATTCTAGATAGTAAATAACAATTTTATTTTATCACCAATAAAAACATAATGTCGAACAATATACTTTTAAAGTAGAATGTTTCTGAAATGCATTTTAAAATGATAAAGCTACATTGATGAAAATTACATTGAATGAATGTCATAAAATAAAACAAAAACATACAATATAGTAAATTTAATAAACACAAATAAGGTCATGATAAATATATATATGTATATATAGAAATTAAATAGGAAATAAAGAGGAGTTGGAAGAAACACTTTTATGTTTCTACAGAATTTTATGGTTCAAAACTGATATATTAAAGAAATAGAAAGAAAGAGTGAAACATCCATGTAGCAATGGAATAGGAAAAGTATATATATATAATAAATTCTGATGTGAAAATTGATTTTCTATGAAAATGCCTGTATTTTTTAAAACAGAAATCACTGAGATCTACAATGATATAGCATGACATTATAGCAATCAAAATTATCAGAAAAAATCACTAATAGGAATAAACAGATTACTGTTTTGCAATTAACCATTTTTACACTGCAATAACTTAATAATGTAAATTACTAAAAGATAAAGAAAACTTTAAGATTCATAATATAAAAATAAATCTTCATGCTGCATTTTATTTTAATGCCTTCATCTAAAAATCATATACAAAAATTATTTGATGTTAATTAATGGTCTTTGAAAGTTACACAACATGCAAGTAATAAAAAATACTGAAATAATATTACATAAGCATGTATAAGAGATAATACCTGCAAAATATTTGTACTTTTAATTCTTAAAACAGCTCTTTTTACTGTAACCCTTACATTGAATATCTTGCAGTTATCAATTCTTTCAGTAATATTAAACTGAATACAGTCCTTTAAAAATTTAAGACATTTCAATTTATAACATATTTTGTGCAGTTCCTGTTCAATTTGGAAACCTTTATCTCATCACAACATTATTCGGTTCTAATACATTTATTAAATGGCTTTTAATAAAAAGTTGCTTGTCAGATATGCTGTTACAGTATAAAAATTACTGGAGCACTATTGGTTTCAGTTTCCTATTGTTAGTAAATGGGCACATATAGAATGAATTCTTCAAAATGATTGTAGCAATCACCGACTTCGAAGTCTTATAACCTTCTATTCAAATGCTACAAACAAAATTCAGGATTTTTGAAAGGAAACTAAAAAAAGAAGAAAAAAAAAACATTATATACGGCAATCACTCTTGAATTTCACATTAAAGTGTCCAGCATCACACCAGTATTTGATCTTTAACATATAAAAAGAAGAAAGAAAATTACTCAAAGTTTTAACTTCATATTAGAGGTGGGTCATTTGCGAATGAACGTGTTGAAACGAACGGACCGAATTGGAATGCCATTTTCTGAGGAAATCGTTCATTCGCAAACAACTGTGGGGATCCGATTATTCCCGTTCATGAACTGTGTGGACCTGGTTATTATCGTTCGTGAACGACTGTGTAGATCCGGCTATTTCCGTTCATTAACTGTGTGGACCTTTCTAATTCCGTTCGCGAACGACGGCGTGGAACTTGCTAATTTCATGCGTGAATCTACCAAAGATAAGAACACAGATGGTTGTGGGTATGTCTACAAAAGAATGAGAAAACAGGAGGGGAGGGAGAGGGAGACAGATATTTCACTATCACTTAGCAGAAGACTGGTAGTTGACCTTGAATGGTTACACGGTGTTTAGCTCTTTTATCACAACAAATTTCGGACAACCCCCTAGCAAAAAGGAAGTGCTTTATGAAGGGTAAAAATTTTCTGTTCGTGGAATCAGAAAGTGTCGGATTTTTTTTTCTGGAGACGAAGGTGGGGAAGGGGGCCTACCATCGTTTTTATATTGGAGATTTCAAAAGGTGTTAATTGTAAAAGATTTTTATTGAAAAAAGCGTAGGAGTCGTTTACGACTTCGCTGCTATGATACTAAATTTTACCTTTTGTTTTAATAATAATAATAATAAAAATATTTAAAAAATCTTTATGCTACAATATTTTATGAAGTGAATTACGTAAAATATTTTATTTCTCTCTTTTTCTTATTTCGCATGATCTTTTATTCCTAACTTTAAGATATTATTTATAAAATATGAAATAAATTTTACTTAAATGATGAGCATTGCTATCATAATAAATTATTTATTTACTTTGAAAAAACAGATACATCTAATCTAGTACTACACAAAGGAAAAGATGAATAAATTCACTTCTACGGACAAATAATGAGAGTTAATTATATTTAAAATTTATCTTACTAAGCAACTCCTTCTTTCAAATGAATTTCTTTATTTTAATGCTGTTTTATCTTCATTTCTGGAAAAAATAAAGATTCTGAATAGAGATTATAGAATTGATGCATTAATTACACTGCTTTCGTTATTTGCAAAATGTGTTTTTTTTTTCCTTGCTGATCAAGAAAAAGAAAACGTTTATTCAATGTAATACAGGCTACAGATATGAAATAAATAAGTTTAAATAAAATAGAGATATAAATGGGTTTTTTTTCATACAATTGATTAATTTATCATCGTAATGATTAAAAGTTGAATATGCAGACAAGGAATAAGCTTTGTAAGGCTCTTTAAATAACGCAAAATCATTATCTTCCTTTCCTCTCTAAACATCTAAAACCCCTTTTTATTTAAAACAATTTAATCTTTATATAAGCAATTTGCTTTAATATAAAATGTTATGAAAAAATACATCGCACAACTTTTAATTAAAGGTCTTCTTCAAAAGACTTGATTTCAGTGTCTCGCATATAAAAAGAATTTTAATTAAAATAATTTAAAATAAAATTTTAAGCAATTATAAATTTTTTAACTTGAATTCAAAGTTCATCAGAACTGTTGAGTCGTGTATTAGGGTTAATCAACGACCTACAACAACAACAAAATAAATAAATAAAACATTTATAGGCAAATTGAAAACATTTAAAAAATCTGGAAATAATGTTATTAAATCTAAAAATTGTTCATTTTAATTTGAATAAGCCCTAATACATGACTTTCGAAAATGGAATGAAAATAGAAGCTTAATTTTCCCTGAATAAAAACTAAAACGTTTTCAAGGTCTGTAGAGATTTATTTGATAATTCAGGCCGGCCTGTGCATATGACCTCAAATCCCATTAGGTAATATTCAAAATTTTCTACATGATTGACACTGAAATTAAAACTATAACTAACAGATTTGGGGCTTGGTTATTTCTTGAGTTGAAGGATGCTATGTTTCCCTTGATGACAGACGCATATATATATATATATATATATATATATATATATATATATATAATGTTACGAACCTGTGGTTTTGCTTTCCCGCGCTAATACTGTCATCGTAAGGAAGACAGATAGACAGTAACATGTATTGAATAGAGAATGGGTGTGACGTCAGAGGTCCCAAGGCTTGGTGACAAACTTGGCAACCATTTGGCGACTTGGCAACGAATTTGGCGACTTTGGCGAAAAAATGGAAAGTACCTGAAACATCGAGAATTTTCCCGATCCGTCCACTAGGAGCCGAGATCCAGCTAGAACGCTCCTGATTGGTCCAGAAAATGTTAGCCCCGCCTACCAACAGTGAGTTAGTGAATCGAGTCGGATAAAGTCGAAGCGAAGAAAAGGGAAAGGAGATCTGAGGAAGAATCAAGTGGAGTCAAGCCGAAGTGCGGCAGTGGAAAGAAGCCGAAGCTAAACGGCCTAGTGTTCAACGAAGAAGACAAGAAGCGCTGTGGAATTAATCGGGAAGACCTAAGAGAGAGAGGTCTTGAACTGAGGAGTCCTGAACAGAGGACTGTTGTGTGTCATATACTGACGAAGCCTGCGTCATGTGTCGTAGCCCGTTGTTTCGTCGTCGGGAACGGAGCTGTCCCGAATTAAGGAGTAGTCCCGTTGTGCGATGTAGTGAGTCGACAGCAAAGGCAAAAAGAGACAAAGGGATAGTTCAGCCTGTTCTAGAGAGACCCAGGAGGTGTAAAGTGAATCCCATAAAGATTCCCTCTCCGGCTGAATCCTGTCTGGCCGCTCTGTGGACATTGTCACTACAGAATTTCTGCCTGTGGACTACTATCTGCAGTGTGCTGTCCTGTGTGTTTGTCTCGGCTGTAAATAGTTGTCTCCTGTACATAGTTGTGAATATTTGTCGTCTTTGTGCTGTCCTGTCCTCGTCCTGTAAATAAACGTCTGTGTTGTGTCTTCCATAAAGGACTGATCATTCTGTGTGCTCATCGTCATCTCACACCATACACAACCACTATATATACGAGGTAAAAAAAAGAACCCGGTGGATTTTAGGATATAGGAAATCCGTAACAATATATATATATATATATATATATATATATATATATATATATATA
>JAPMOQ010019132.1:2910010-2954628 GCA_026543055.1 Argiope trifasciata
TATATATATATATATATATATATATATATATATATATATATGCTTTTCATTTTTTAAAATTTCATTAAATTACAACTTTTCCCCTGATTTAAATCAATTTTTGAATACTTTGAAGTATAGTTTTCATTAACATATTTAAATTAATTTCAGATATTGCATCTATACATACGTGCATTAGAGCAATATAGAATAAACTTTTTTATTTATTGTTTATTATTGTTATTATAGTTATTTTCATATCAATTTTCCACTATCGGTGACGAATTAAGGCATTTTGTGATTCTATGCAATGGCCCCATCGCTTAGTAAATTAGCTAATTTAGTATTACATTTCAACATGCTTTTAACTCCCTCAACATTTAATTTAGGGCAATTTTTATTTCAGTAACTCGTATAATTTTTTTTAGATAGAATGAGTACTATTTAAAATGATTTTATTAAATACCTTTTATATCCCAACCATGTTTGAGCTTGATAGTTGTTGCTTCTATAAAAAATCAAACACAAAATTTGTGGTCATTTGTTCTTCTACATCACTATCGGCATTTTCAGAAATGTTTAAATATGTTTTATTTTAATTTTGAGAAATGTTGAAAAAGCTCACAGATATTTATTGTTAATCTTATAAAAATTGATTTAATTTTTTAGTTTTAATAGTGTTTTTTTTTCCCATTTTTATAATTATTTTTATTTTTTTGTCAAATCCAAAAAGGCAGAATTTTATAATAGGAGTTATTGTGCAAATACAAAAATAAATATTAAAGTTTAATAAATCAGCATTTAAAACTAATTTTTAAGATTTTTTTCAGTAAAAATTATATTTTGTTATAAAAAGGAAAAAAAATACTATGATTAGAAAATACGCAGTTTGCATAGGCATACTTATACTAAGCTGCTTGATTATTGCAGGTAAGGTGCTTAAAAGTATTTAATTTTTGCCGCAGCTGGACACTAAGCACCTTGTAAAGCAAAAACAATATATTCCTTATCATATTATAAATTATTAAATGATAAGATATATTTTTTTACTAAAGGATCAACATAGAAATGCAAGTAACCATGTATAGTAATAAATGTAATAGCGTAACTCTTAAACAATAAAAATGAAATGGAATTTACGTAAGTATAAAAAAATAGGAATATCGAAATTCCAAAAGCTCGAGTCCTAAGTGAATCATGCCCTTTATTAAGAAGACAAGTCTGTTGGTATATATTCCAGGAAGTAAAAATTAATATATAAATAAAAATTAGAGCTGAATAAATAAAAATACCAGTAAATGGTGATTTATAATGTTACTTTAAAAATTATTCAACAATATTAAAAATAATGATTTAAAATCTAGAAAGACGAAATATTTTTATATTTAGTGACAGTAGTGTGCACAATTTTTGTACTATCAATTTGTACTGTCAAAATAACCATTCATGAAAAATATTTCATAATAAAATAAAAAGTAAAAGCGGACCTACAAAAACGCCTTTAAAAAGCGTTAAAAAACCCCATTAAATAACATTGTAATCTCAGGCAGTAGAATAACTGAGAAACGATCTAAATTGCAAAACCTATTCCTTCATTCCGTCTTATGAGAGGAGAAGAGAATCATTAGAGTTCATGCATTCCTCCATTCTCTGTTTTATGTGTAACCTACTTCTCATAGCGACCTGCATATATGGCAAAATAACAGCGCATGCGTTGAGATGTAAACACTGGTCGGTTCCCACGAAGCTAACTTCTGCACACTATCGTTGTCTCTTTACTGTTGTCACTATATTGTCCTCGTATGAACAGCTGAGACAACGTCGTCGGGACAATAAGCAATGATTGTTCCAACTGGACAACTATTCGCCACTATGCCGTTGTAGGCAGGTGATTTTCCCGAAGTAGGCCTGATTTTCTAATGCACGCAATAGTTAGCTTCGTGTAAACCCACTTTTACAGAAAAAGCCACCTTTTTTCATGACACTCAATACAACCGGAAATTTCCGGTTTGGCAAGTGATGTAGTGAGTCAAAAGCAAAGCAACGAAGTCATTCATTTTCGGACAAAAGAGCCTAGTTTATTTGTTCGAAAAGTCTTAATTGATCGTTCGCGAATGATCTGAAACAAACGGATCAAATTAATAAATAAACGAATTTGAAAAGAATCTTTCAAATGAACGAGGTTCCCAATCTCTGATGCCATGCGCAGAAGTACATGACGCGTGACTTATTACTCTCATGAAGTCATCCCATTGCACACCCACCCACAAAATCATTTTTTTTCAATATATTTTTGTTTTAAATTTAATATTGATAGGATAAGATTCATTTATTGCAATTTATAAAATATTGATACAGATGCAGTATAAAATGTTTTTGCTTGTTATCTTGTCATTATTACCTCAAAAATTGACAACAAAACTGCTGCTAAAGGCCTTCTCACAAGGCGAAATATCGTCTTCACTTTCCGTCAGCAATTTTCCGTTTCTACCCTCAGAACCAGTCAAGCAAGTTTCATATCGACAACTTTTTCTAACCAGCTAGAAAATGCCGTCGGAAATATTTCCGCAATCGAAATTCAACCAATCATGTGAAACTTTGAATCGACGTCTCTTGTGTGACGTCACTTTCGCTGTCGTTTGCTGACTGAAAGTGCCGACGATATTTTGTCGTGCGATAAGGCCTTAAGAATGGAAAATTTTCCTAGCACCCTTTCTGTCTGCATCTAAGCAGCCGTTTTCAAGACCACAATTTTCTTTGTGATTTTTATTTTCTTTTAGGATAATGCACAATAGCGCTGTTTCAGCAAAATCCATTTTGCACCGATGCAATTCAAGTAAAGTGTAAATAGAATCCCACGAATAATGAAATGAGAAAACTGCAAATATTCAGTTAGTAGAAGTAACGAATAAAGGGCAATAAATACGCCATACAGTACACCTGTTTTTTTAAGTTTATCAGACAGCAAATGCTCAAGTGAAGTAACTTTCGTGGTAGTTTTTCGACGAAACTGCAGACGGTATTTGGCCGAGTGATAAGGTATTAAAAAGAAGATTCAAGACCTTTTTCCTTCTGTGTTTTCTAACCATAATTCTTGTTAATATGATAAATTAATTAACTTATCATGCATTAATATAAGAAAACATTCAGGTTCTTCTGCATCAAAGATAGATTTAATTTCAACTCGTAGGATGACAGATTGGCTCCTGTTTGATATCAGAGCACAGAACCTTCTTCGGTCAGTCGATCTCAAACGATTATGCGTAAATGTTCTGATAAATGCCTTCTATACATGACAAAACTGCAATATATATGAGTTAAGAGAAACATTATATTATATTATCTTTTTTATTAGTATTTATGTAGGATTAACTAAACTTTTAGGTTTCATTTTCAAGGAATTCTTGTCACACTAGAGCTATGATTTAGGACTCTGGTAAATGTTAATCGTTTTCAGTGGGATGGAATGAAAATTTCTATAGCTGAGCCCTTAGAAAGAAGATATCTTATCTAATACCCTTCTTTTATCTTGGTAGATGTTCATCAGCAAATACTTTTAACGTTATCAAATATTCAGTGATTTTAGCAACGGTTGCTGAAAATATTAAGTTTATAGATTTTATTGCCTTTTGCCATAGAAAAATATTGCTCGAACAGTCAAACTTTTACATGCTTTGCTGCTTCTAACATAAAGTTTTCATTATTATGTTTTTATTAGTAATTATGCATTATGAAATGTTTTTCCGAAAAGATTACATTCTAGGATGTTATTTCATGTGATATAAAGTTATTAAAAACTGATTGACTGACTAATAGAAAAATTCTAGATTTTGGTTGAGAAATCCTTCCATTTATATGCAGAAATACATTTTCTTTTATTTATTTTGTCCATAACCCTTTGATGGAGGGTGCCACTGTGATGGAAACGAATCTTCATCTTCTCTCCTGACCTCACCATTCCCTCACTAGAGGCGCTCTCTCCGCGTTTCGCCGACTCCTTTTTTTAACCGTAACAAGTGTGTCTACTGCAGATGGTATTTAATAATAGCTAACATTTTCTATAATGTTTATAAATAAAAACAAAAAATGAATTCTATTCTAGAATACTGACGAGATTTGAATGCATGAAACATCGCTGTGGGAGATCTTCTTTTAAAAATTAATCGCTATATTGCTTAAATTTCTTTAGCGTTAGTTGCTCGATCAAATTTGTGGTAATAATTTGAAATTTATACTTGGATGCTTTTAGAGTGGTTCAGCTTTGACAATCTCTGCGATGATTTTCCAGAACTGTGAATTAGTTATGAGGTTGTCAAAGGCGCTGTCTTTGTGATAATATATTATTCAAGAATACTTAATGTTTAGTAACTGACATAACATTTTAGGGGACTGTACGGTTTTTAATACGTCATGACAGATCAAGATATAGACTTTGAAAGTTTACCTGGAGATGTAAGAGATAAATTAGCAGAGTTAGAACTAGAACTTTCTGAAGGTAAGTCTCTTGTTTATTCTTTATTACTTACTCAGTGAGTTTACTACGATTTCATGTTCTCCTTCCTTGTTAATTTTTAAAAAAAGTATTTGCAATGGTAAGGCATATTTTATCATAAAATTTCAGCAATATGATATGTTTTAAAAGTGTTTACATAATATGTAAGCTAAATAGGGATGTAAATAAATCCATCAATTATATGTCTAGTTTTTTTTATGAGTGCCATGATATAAAGAAAGGTTTGAAATCATTAAAGACCATCTGAAAAATAGCTTATTCGATATTGTAACTATTTTTACCTTCAGAAGCTCTATTACTTTAATTGTTTTTGAATTGAAGTCTTTAAATTCAACATAATTTTTTTTAAAAACAGGATTTGAATTCTTTTTAATTTTGGGTTTTGTTTCCTTCTCACAGTAGAATCCTTAATGATAATGTTCTCATTAAAACTTTATTTATATTGAGCTGTCTTTATTTTGTTCAATACAGTTTTATTGATGCATTTTTGCAGCATATAGTTTTTTCTCTTATGTGCTCTCTTTTTTACTTAGTAAGTATTTCATTTAGATGTATTATTAAATTAAGTAAATCATGCAGTTTAAGAATGAGTAACAGAATAATTGGTGACTCTTTGACTTTTTTTGGAAGTGTTGCTGCTTAAAAACTTGATTGGACAAAAAAAAAAAGTGCAGTCTAATATAAATTTTATTGCAGAGATTACTAAAAGTATCAATTTTTTTATTTGAAGGCTTAAAAATGGAGTATAAGTTAATGAGGAAATAATTTAAAATTTTAGGTTTTTATTATTATATGTAATTTTTTTAAAGGTATATTGCTAATACATCAAACTAAGTTATAGCTGAAAGATGCAATAAATATATATTTTGGCAGCAAACGAATTAATAAAGGTTGCTTAAGGGCTTTATTAAATAAGTTTTGATTTATTCAGTTTTTATGGTAACTTTTCTTATAGCAAGAATTTCTTTGAGTAAACATTGAAACATGTTAAAGTGTTATTACATAGTTTTGTTTTGTTCAAGAAGCATATTAATGCATACATTTAAATTTTGGAGATTTGAATTTGTAGTACTGCATTAAATTTTTTATTTCTAGTTTGTTTTTATAATGATACATATTTTTCCTGAGTTTCTTTTTTGTTTATAATCCTGAAGAATACTGCTATCTATAAAATTCTGTAGTTTTAGTTAGTGTAAATAATTTTATTCTTTTCATTTTAAATGTCTTCTGACATTTTTTTAAGGAATTATGTATATAAAAACTAGTATTAGTGTATTTATAATTTGGATTTTATTTTATATTTGTTTGTTAATTATTTATAAGTCGATGCTTTACTTTAAATAAAGAAATTCTTGAATATTGCACCTCACATCTCATATAAAAAATATTCTTATAACTTTAGAATTTTCAAATCATTATTTTTAATATGTTGATCAAATTAAACCTCAGTGATTTTGCTCTATGTGTAAGATAAGGAATACACATATAATAATGTGGATGTCATTATTCTTTCACTATTTTGGTTTGATTTTACCATTGGATTTATTGTTTCTGACATACTTAAATGCTTCTTCTTCTTTTTTTTTCTTTTTTTTATTATTATCTAAGAGCTAAATGAATGTTTTAAATTCTGTGACTCTCCCAGCTTATCTGTTTCTCTGTTGTGGTGTCTAAGTCTTTTTGTTTCTTTAATTTTATGATTAAGTGATTTTAAATTATATCTATACAAGCTGAAGAGATGATTAATCTTATTTAAGAATTTAATATCTTGATTTGAAAATATTGATTTCATTTTTAATTATGGTGTACCAATATTGATAAAATAACTAATTATCTAACTTCTGATTGTAAGATATCATATTTATGTTACATAATTTTTCTGCTTCATGATATATATTGGATTTCTAAATTGATTGATGTGATGCAGTTGAAATATATCTTGTAAGCATATGTTAACTTCATTAGATGAAATGCTTTTTTTTATTTACCATTATGTTCAATCTGTCATGTTATCTTTTCTTACACTCTTTTGGATATTTTGGTTAATCGAAGATGAATAAAAACTTGGGCGATATCAATGCATATCAATTATTAGATAATAAAACTGAATTTTAAAAATTATAGTTAAAGGATCTTCTAAATTACTTATTCGGTATCTTCAAGAAAAGAATAGTTCCTTTATGTAAAGTCTCCTGTTTTAATTTGAACAATCTGAATAACATAGCTTGAAACTTCAAAAACATTTCACGCCAGTCAAAATCATAAAATCGGAAAGAATAATGAAACATTTTGGATTCTGGGATCTA
This sequence comes from Argiope trifasciata, assembly GCA_026543055.1. NCBI lineage: Eukaryota > Metazoa > Arthropoda > Arachnida > Araneae > Araneidae > Argiope > Argiope trifasciata. Next base: position 2,916,809 of record JAPMOQ010019132.1, read on the forward strand.
CTTTGTTTAAAAATACATTTCATGGATGAAACAACACTATATCATAAATTTTTCCTCATGTAGCATTTTGATCTGTCAAATAGGTCATCATGATTTTTTAAAAAGAAAATAAATTCTATTTTTAAGAAGTTTTATTTTGTAATTGTTATCTACATAACTATGAATACTGAAACAGTATCACTTTTGTAGGTGTTATTTTTAATCCGAGATTCTGATTCTGAGATGAAATCTGTGTATTCCTTATTTTATTCATGGATAAGGTTAAATATAGTTGATTATATATATATATATATTCATGCCTGATAAAACCATTAAACTCTGAAATTGTACTTTGCATGTTATAATTCATATGAAAAGACATCATCAAACAACTTTTTGAACTATTACCTATCATGATATGGGAAATATAATACTGTTAATATTGTTTAACTCTGCTGCTCTGTTTTAGATTTTGCTATTCTTATGAATATACACAATCATATGCGATCTTGAAAATTTGTGTGAATATTGAACTTTTTGATATAAATTGATTGTAGTCATTCATTTAAGATAATTTTTCTTACTGTGATCATCCACTGTTTATTTTTTTGTCTGGTGTTATGTCATATAATTAATTTCTTTTTGGACTGAATGAATTTTTTGGCACAAGTACCAAATTAACTATACTGCAATCTCTTTTTTATTAAGCTACTGAAATAATCAAAGAAGCCTAATTATCTTTCAGAAAATTATTTATTCTTGTATTTTAAAAGTTCTGCAATTTAGATACTTTCATCTCATTTTATAGGTAATTTGATTGATGTTTTTATAACAAACCATTATTTATCTGGAAATTTCCTCTAGAGATCTTTTGTGCCAATATTTTGAAAATGCAGTAATTTACACTCATATAAATGTAGTAAATCATTGTCAAGTAAAATGAATTTTAATTAAAAACCATATAAAATATCATGTCTTCTCTTTTTCTCTTGTATTATTTTATTATCAAAGTCTTTTAATTATCTTACTTTAAATATAGAAAAGGTGAAAACGGAAAATGGAAATATAATTTTTGTTGTTTATGTATGTATCTTTGATATACCAAAATTTTGCATTTGAGAATTGGGGACAGTTGTGTAAATTAGAAAGACTTCTTTTGGTTTACGAGCGCATTAATAATCAAAAAGCCCCAAAACATTGATTTAAATTTGGTCTTGTCTATTCTGGGCCATGACAAATATTTTAAAATTTATTTATTGTTTCAATCATTTACAATAATTTCTCTGCTTTCAGCATTGTATTGAAGAAATAATTTAAACCATCTTCTGAGTAATTAAAGTTAATGTTTGTTCAATTTAGTAGGTGCATATATGTTAAATATTTGGTTGGGTATGAATGAAGCATGTTTTAGAATTTTCAGATGATATTTAAGGTAAATTAATGTCAAAGCTATTTTTAAAGTATTGTTTTAGTTAGCTATTTATAAGGTAATAATATCAGTAAGTGTCAAACAGTAAGAAAGAGAGGCACAAGAAACATGCTCATGTTTAATACTTTTAAAGTAATAATTTCCATCATTTTTGCTTGTTCAATAGTTTTTTTTCCCTAGAATTTGTGGAAAGTGACAATTCATTCAATTCATAAGTTAATATGGAAATTAATTTATTTTAATTAAAGTAGAAGAATATCTATGTTTGAAATTATGCAGCATGATAAATAACTATCAAATATATTTATCTGTTGAGAATTTTATGCCATCCCTCAAATTAAATTTCTTTTAATGATAATATCACTGATATGAAAAATATATCTCTTATTTTTTATGGTTTATTTCTTAAAACAATATATAATTGAGTTTTAAATTTTAAACAAAACATTTTGTAATTTTTTTTCTGCTTTTCCTATTCCCTATTAATATTGTATGTAATGTGCAGTAATCATGAAGATAAATTAAGCAACTAAAGTAATTAAATGTTCCATCACTTTGTAATACACAGATATTTCAAAATAAATATTTTTTATGAATTGATTATTACCTGCATATCCTGTTTAGAATGGTTGAATTTTTCTATCTTGTTTGTCTAGATTCTACACTTGGAACTTAAAAAGGAAGGATTTTATCAATGTCAAGGTTATTTTCTTAATTGATTTCCATACTTCTAACATTTAAATGACTCAGAATTTTCTCATGGTTATTATATCTCTGATATTTGGAAAATTAATTTCTATTTATCCTTCATAATCATTAACTCTGCATTAATTATGAAGGATTTGTTTCAACATTTTATTGAAATTCACTGTGTTGTATTAAATCCAATATCAGTTTTATTTTTGCAGTTGATTTTCTGAATACTTTATAACAGTCTGATAAATATCTGTATTTGTCTATTTAATTCTTTCTTAGTACCATGATCTGTTATTTTCTTGCCATCTCTCTCTTTTTTTAATTTTTACAAAATTATTGTGAGATTGTATGAAATATATGCCCTTGATTAGATTGATAATTGTGTTGTTTTCTATCTCAAGAGGTGTATCAATTCGTCGCTCTTGCAAAAGCTAAGATAATCATTACTTAAATTGTTATATAGCTGGAATATAGCTGGAAATTGGAATATAGCTGGCAAGATGAATGTGTAATTAATAATATATTAATAATTGTTAATATATTATTAATGATATAACAAATTATGGATTGTGAATGTATAATTAATTATCAAATTATTTAATACTCCATAGACTTACTTTATCCGAGATTGTTGACCTAGGAGGAACTTCGTAAAACTCTATATTATCTTAAAAGTTTTTATTATCTTTATTAAATTGTATTCATCGACTATAGAAAATTAAAGGCAAATAATTTGAAGGTAAATAAGTTCTCTCCCTTTCTCTTATTTCCTGTTAGTTTTTGTGACACTTTAAGTTTTTTTGGGGTGACATTTGTTTTTTATTTTAAGGCTTTCTTTTATAACGAAGACATTATTTTTGAAATTTATAATAAAAGATTCAGTTTCATGATTTCCTATTTTTGATTTTGTATCCTAAATCTTACATCATGGAAGTAGACTATAATATTTACATATATTACTTGAACATTTTTCAAATGGATTGAAGAAATTCTTATACTATTGAATTCATCATTTGATTGCATTTTAAAATAGATATTCGATGTCTGTTCAATCTACTATGGCATAATTTAGACAGGCTTGTCCATCATCCAACAAACAAAAATTCAGATTAAATAAATTTTGACAAGGCTTTGGTAATATTTAAGATATATGCGATGTTGTTAAGTTTTATTTTTATTTGGAAAAAACTCTTCTTTGATTATATGCGGATTGATTTGTCTGATCAGTGGTGGTTAAGGATTAGTTATATTAACGTCCCGTTGTAAAGCAACACTAGGGCTATTTTGGGACGAACCTCGTCATTTTGAACCGCGATCAAATGACGAAGACGACACCTGAGCTGGACCCCTCCCCCTCATAATTGATGGCTTAACGGTTGAACATAAGAAAAAGTTCTTCGCCCTCTTCTAATATTTTGTTAGAAATGCAATTAATTTAATTATAAGCTATATTAATTATATATAATTAAATATCGATTATTTTAAATTTATGTAATTATCTTCAATCCACAAAATCATATTTTGCAAGTTGAAACTTTACTTTCCGTCTTTTATGTACAATGAGAACATTTTCGCCAATCACGACTTTTATTTTTGTTATTTTTATTTGACAAAAAGAAATATACTTGAATTTTAAAAAAAATAATTTCCCAACGCTGAGCGATATAATTCAAAATACAGTTCAAACAGTAACGATAGTTTCTGATTTACCATTATTAAAATTTATCAATTCCTTCTCTGCCGACTTAATGAAACTTCCATTTCAAAATGTGTCTGTTTTCGTTTGGTATTACCGTCTCTCATTGTAATCTTCGCTGAATCATGTGCTGAGGAAATTTGACTTATTTCTCCTAGGGCAAAATAAGTAATCTATTTCTTTCTTCCTGTTTGCACCTGCATCCCTCACTCGCTTCATGACCCACCATCGTGACGTACTTTCCTCGCCTATCCAGTGCATCCTTTAACGAACCGGATTGAATGGTCAGAAAGCACCCTGTTGATCTAGGTTATGAGAAAGAGTGAAATATAGTAATAAATTAAATAGCCTCTGTTTCTAAAAATCAGTTTATAGGGATTCCAAACTCAAGCCATATCTCTAAACAAGAAACAATTATTTTTCTGGCCCTCATCGAAAGAGTCTTTTAGCTCTGAAATGATTTTAATTTAATTCAAACATGATTTTAATTCAATGCACTGAAAATGCATTCTGAAAATGATTTTAATTAAAATTTTGTTTGGAACGAGTTTTATTAGCACTCTTCGCTAGAATAGATTCAAAGTCAATCTTTATTCATTGCAATTAGTCTTATTTATCTGATTATTACGGATTTATTACATATTTGTACATTTTGCACAGCTTAAACTATCTGACCAGAAACGCAAATATTTTTTTCGCTATTTTAATTTCAGTTGCATAATTAGTTGTATTTAAGTAAAAGAAATTATATATATATATATATTTTTAAATTAAAATATGCATACAGATTATTTTTAATAATTTAAAATATCTCAATATAATTAGTTGACAAAGAAAATTAAGAAAGAACTAGTTTAATACCGCCTTAAAATTCGAAATTTTGTTTTTTCAATAATACTAAAATCTTTTATGAGCTATTTTTTCTTCAGTTCTTAATTTTTTTTTTCAAAATTAATGTAGGCAATTTCGAAATACCGTAAGAATAAGACTGATAATACTGTACAACTTTTTTTTTGTTTGAAATTTCTGTTTCATATCTTTTAGAACATTTAAAAATCGATTAAAATAGTTATTTAATGGTGTGAAAGAACTGAAGGAAATAATTGATATATCCTTCATCTCCAAACGGCTATAAGAGATCAAGGAGAGTAAATCAGGTGTATGGAGTATTAAAAGGAATTTATGTATTATAATAATTTGCATAAAATTAGTTTTTACGTTAAAAATATTATATATGTAAGTATTTCAATTCCGAGCAAATACGGGTATATCAACTAGTATTTATATAATTTTTGCGAAATACTATCTTTTTTTAATTTTAAAACTGATAAATTTTTAAATAAAAGTTCTATTGAATTTTAATATTGGTGTTTCTTTCTTTGAAATTAGATCAGGCTATATGTAGACTAAATCAAGTGTTTTTTAAAAATCCTGTTTTACAGGAATAGATTATTAATTATTGACTCTTTGAAAAAGGAAAGCATTTAAATGAAAACAATAGCAGATTTAAAGAAAATGAAACATTTGAAAAGTATAAAGAAATAAATTTTGAACTGTGGGAAATAGATTGGATTTCTTTATAATCTTCCTTAATTGAAATGAGCTTTCATATTATTTAATTGAAAAATTTTGGATGGATTAATTAGAATATTTCTTAATTGAAATACGCTTTAATTGAAAAAAAAAGTGCTAAGTAGAGAATTCCTGTCAGCTTTTTTGATACTCTTGGTGAAAATGTATTATCAGCTGAATCTCTAACAAAACCTAAAGCGCCTTTGGTATCCACCGTTGACCATTTAATTTGGTATGCTGAATTCTTATAATCTAATATATATATAAAAAAATTGGGTTTAAGAGTTAAAATAATTCATGTAGATTAAGTTAAAATGTCCATATAAAAGAGAATATTTTTAACAATGAGAATTAATTGTCTGATGATAAATAATGTGAAGCCCGAGGCAGACAGACTAGTTTGTGGTTTATGAAATTCTCAAAGAGATGAGCTTCATCATATGTAAAATTACTCCGAATTTTTTGGAATTCATGCACTTAGTTGAAGTTAAAGTAAAGAAGTAAAGTTTTAATTTCTACTTTTTTCATTCATAAGAGACAATCTTGTAAAACAGTTTCCAACTGTCGAGAGTGATGATTGTCGATTTTATCAATCACCCGTTCGTAGGTTATGGCTATAAGACATAAATGGTTTAGATAAACATTCTTGTAAATGTGTGTGCATTTTTTTAATATGTAAAGAAAATATATATTAAATTATTTTCATTTAGATTTAGCGTTTCAATTAATCTTTAATTTCAAAGCTGCGATTTTGTTTTTACTGCTTTCTGCTTATTTTGTTAGTTGCTACCGACTATTTAAAGGTGAAACGTTTCGCTTTTCTTTACATCAATCATGCTTTTTGTTATCAGAGCATTACAGGTATGATATTTCGAATTAAATTAATTGATTGTAATTAATTTCAGAATTAAATCGAATTAATTGTAATTAAAAAATCATTATGGCAAGCCAGAAGACGAAGGCAGATTCTTTTTTTGTCTTACGAAATAATGGAAAGAAAATTTCATCCCTTCTGTCGCCATCATTTCCTTTCCTATTCTCATTAGGTTTGAAGATGAGGTTGAAAGTGGAAGACTGAAGTTGATGATAGATTTCCATTAAAAGGCAATCGAAATCAAGGATTTAAAATCACTTATCAATTTCTAATTTCTAAGCGATTGTAACTGTAGAATAACTTTCATAGTTTATTAGAATGAGGCGATAATTCACCTTTTTCTATCTTTTGTGTTATAAGATAATTGTGGGGAAATGAAAATTTCCTTATAATTACCTTCACTATTTCCACTATCTTCGAACTAGAACTCGGCCTAAACTTTCATCTTTCCTCGCAGATGCACTTCTAAGTGCGTGGAGATTTTTTTCCGAAGTTGTGGCATGAGAGCTATTGCAATAAGTAGTATTCCTGCCAGAAATGTACCTGGTATTCTTTTGAATGGAGACTGAATGTTTGTTTAGTGGGGGAGGGAACTCATATTTCCTTGTCTTATAAATTAGTAGACCTTACTATGAAATATTGCTTGCAACTTGGAGCTTGAACTCCGTGTACACATAATATGAATCACCTGCATATTTATACTTTGAAACTTACTATTTCATCGAACTCAATCACACTATCGAATATTTGTGCTTTTTTGCATGTTCCGTTGGAACAGTTTGTTTGAAACTGTAAATTGTCTGTAATTTATGATTGGACAATTCTTTATAGAAAATGTGATTCAGTTAAATCTGAGGCTGATAATAATGTGCATTTACCATTTGTTATTTCTGTTATTAATTATTAGCTGTAGATTTTAAAATGAAAGATTCGAATATATGTGATATTTCGTTATCGATGCATTCGAATTTCTAACATTGAGAAATGTGTCGATATTTGAGTTCGTATTACAAGTGCATATTAATATGACAGGAATAAATGAACATTTTATAAATAACTAGCTAATCGTTTTGCACCAGGAATTGCTTTTCATTTATTCTGTACACTTTTCAAGAGTGAGGGTATAATACTATTAAAATGTTGCAAAGAAATAATGATTCATTTCTTTGCAAAATCTATTCGCACACATTGCATTCATGAAACAGTTAAAATGGAATGCAGTTAATTCTGATTGGAAAAGGATACAAATAAAAACATATATATATATATATATATAAGTTATAGATTTTTGTATTTACCCGTTGTTGGTTTATTTTTTTACAAAAGAAAAAAAATCGGTAGTTTATTTTTTCCTTTATATCTTAAAGCATTCTTTTATTTTATTTGTGAAGTTTTGAATTTTGAAGTTAACATCTTCGAAGAATTTGCAAAACAGGAAACCGAGATTGTATATACACTTTGAGGTAATACAACAAGTAGTCGAAAAGGAATTCGCAAAGGAATATGTTTACAATTCCGCACTCTATATATTCTCTTATTTTTTATGCATGGAAGTTTCTATCTCTACAGAAGTTATCAACTTCTAAAGAGGAAACTTTTTGAACCTTGTGCATCGGTTTTTAGATAATTTCTTTTTTTATTTAACACTTCACCTTAAAATAAGATTTGTGCGTGTGTGTGTGTGAAGTTAGTGTTACTTCAGTTGAACTCTATGCTGTAATAAATTATTATTTTAATGATTAGTTGTTTAAAGTTGGCAAGTTCTTCATAAAATTGTATAAGATGGATTATTGCATTATCTTTGTTATCATTAATTTTAGGTTTTCTTCTCTACTATATTAGCTATGCATTATTATTGCCACTTCAGAAAATTATCTTAGAAACAAAGAGGTATAAAGAATCTTTAATGATGAAATTTTAATGATTAGAGTGCTTGCGATAAGCCCGAAATTACTTTTAAGTAAATAGCTTCCTAACCTGACATATTAAAGTTATTTAAGGTGGCATGTAATGGGATTTTTTTCGTCATCAGTTAAATAAAGTAGCTATGATGCCAGATATATTGGAATTTTAACAAGAACTGCTCTCTCATTAATTATTAAATTTATATTGTCGCAGAGATTCGTGGTGACAGACTTCTTTTTGGCCACAGGAACTTAAGAGCTATTATCATTGCTTATTAACACGAAGGAAAAATGATAAATGGGACGATCATTGTTAGGATATTTCAATATTAACTGTTAATTAATCATTACAAAATTTTAAGAAAAGATGATGGATGGAATTCGAAGGGTTGCAATTTCAGAGGTTATTTTGAGGTTTTGAAATTTTCTGAGCAGTATTTTTCGATTCGAAATGGTGGTAAGGAGCATGATAAGCCTTAATTTCAACAAAAACTTCATTTGGCTGTCAAAATTTAAATGACAGTGGAAAATGTAAATACAAATTGTTCTTTTCTCTGATATTCTTAATTATTGCAAATCATTATGAAATGAAATCTAGCATATACATTTCTGGACCTATATTGATGCGAATGGCCTATTAAGGTAGGAAATTCGAATAATGTATGCAGTAAGTATTAATATTATTAATAGTGAGTAAATAACGTAAAATTTCTAAATTATTTGACTTTGATTAATTCTGGATTCAAACTTAATGATCTCGAGTAGCATTGTTTTATAAAATTATCTGGTATATAATTTTGTAATATACTATAGTGATGTAACTATAAGGTGATTGGATGGCAAACTGCCAGGTGATCATGGTTTTAGGGGTTCCCTTTTCTGACCTATTACAATTATATAGACAGCTAGATAGGGCCAATGATAATAAGTTTAATTTTCTTAAGTTCTCTCCTTAAACGTTTGTCTGGGGTTCCCGTTGTCTATTTGCACAGTTAAAATGTCTAAGTCTCCTTTTTCGTATTTAAATGTCTTTATGATTAACCTTTTTCATGCTCTTTTGTTTGTTCATTTAACGCCTTAGTTGTTCTGCAATCATCCTCGTTGATTTTCGTCGAAATAAAACTTTTTGGTCTTATTTTTTTTTTTTTTTTAAAAAAAGAAGAAAAAAAACTGCTATGGTTGGAAAGATTTTAACAAATGTTTTTTTTTTAATATCCATTTATCTATTAATAAGGGGAAAAGACATTTCCGAATTTTTTGTGCTATATAGAAGCTTTATCTTTTCTTTTTAGCTTATATCTCTGTTGATATTTTTATTGCCAAGTGATTTACTGCCATTTTAAAACAAAGTTGACCGATTGAACATCTGTTTGTTGTATTTAAGAGTCACTCACCTTGCAGAGTGTAAGTATTCGGTACGTTACTACTAATAAAATGGAATTTTTTTTTCATTTTTATTTGTCTTTTGAAGTTTCCGTTTGAAACGTGATTAAATTAATACTTGTATTCTAAGGTCAGTTTCAACAATTAAATTGATCGACGTCCTTCCTGAAGAATAAGGCACAATAAGCTTGGCAAGTTCTTTGGCCTTGCGCATTAAGCGTTTTTTAAAAAGCACTAACAAGCTTAATACGTAATGAGCGCGATCATGCGTAACTGCTGTAGACCCGTTAAAAAGTACTATTCCTCTTCTCGACTTAAGAGAAGATTATTCTTATTTATTTTTAAGGAATGGAGCATTGTACTAGTTGCATCCTTTTTCAAAGTAGCGTTTGTTAGCTATTGCCTGTCTTGGTAGTAAAAATAGCCATTAAGTGATGTTTCGGCTGTGGTATCTTTTAGAAAATAAATTTCATGCCTACCAGGTTTCGATAATTGTGTGGTTTCGAGATTGTGTGAGATAATAGAAAATTTGGTATCTGCTTATAAATACCATCAAGTTTCAGTTGAAGAGAGGGGTGTTTAAATGGATTCGTTTCTAAGTTTCATTCTTGTATTCCGTTTCTAGCTCTTTACCTGTGGAATACTTTATAATCATGAACAGCAGTTTTAATTCTTCAAGATGCCACATCAATTTTTTTTGCTTCTTTTGACATTATGTTATTTATTGATCATGTAGCATTTATATAGTTCTTGATAGTGCATTGACATAACAAAGATTAATGTCTGTAAGGGAAGAGTATTTTTTCTTCAATCCTATGTCCGCCTTTCAAACATGAAATAAGTGTAGAAATATGTTGCCTTTTAAGCATTCCCTTTCCCTGTCCGAGCAATTATTATATAACCTCATGTTATATAAGAATCTTTGCCTTTTTAATGTCTTTACGCAGAAAAAGGAGGGTAGGTTGTACAAGATGATCATAAATTTTTTCTCTTATTACAAAAAACAAAACAAAACAAAAAAACCCCGAAAGAATCTTTGAATATTATACTGTAAATTTTCACTACCGTAAAAGCGAGAGCTTAATTTTTTTAAAAAATCCGACAGATATCGCAGCTAATGTTGAAATTGTGATTTAATATTTGATAACTATCAAAATTGTATCAACGGAAATAAAATTTCAGTGTATTCTTTGACTTCCATGAATGCAATGCAAGTTGAAGATATTCATCCTTTCAATGTGAGGATCATTAATGCTATGCTTAATGTGAGAGCTGAAAGATTGACAATACTTGGCGAGAATTGGAATACCATTCTATATTCTTTGAGCTGCCAACTGTGCTCATATTGAAATTTACTGACGTAAGAAATTTTATTAAAAACTTTATAGACGTTTTTACAATATATTGGGACAACCTTATACCAAGTTACTATAGCTTTTTTACAATGATTTTTTGTAGTCTGGGAATGATTTTGTGGAGTACCCAATATTTTATTTTTGTGTAAAGTCATTTCATATTTTTTTTTTCCATCAGGAAAATATACAAATACGAATTATCAAAACTTTTGCGTTTTCTAATTTTGTGATCAATAAATTTTATATTGCACTTTCATAATACTGGCTTATGTACTTTTAACTAACCTAATATTAGAATGTCCATACATAACGGAGCGATACATTTATTGAAGAATGGATATGCATTCTTATTCCAAATTGTGTTGTTTTGTGTTTATATGTCTCATAGTCGAAATGATTCCAATATTATTTTTGTATTTACTCATTTCCTTACATCTATATAATTGGGATCGTGAAACTTGCGCTCAATAAATCTTTTCCTACCCCTAGTTTGTAGGTTTACTGGGATTTCATTACCTTCGGTTGGAAAACTTGGCGTGCATTTATGAAATATCTGAACGCAGCTGTGGTGGGTTATTTCCGACTTCATAATCCATACTTGTTTCAGCAAATACTATCGCACCCCTGGAAACAAAATTAGTAAACTTTTGTAAAAGAATTTGAAAGCCCAATGTTGCGGTTTATTTGTATACCCAAATTTTGCATATTTAGCTGCATCTCCGGACGGCCTAATTGCAGAAGTGAAATGCACAGCATCCTCAAAAAATATTACTCAAAGGAATCAAAATTAAAAAATTTCGGTTTTGGAAATTAAATAAAGGAGGTATGTAATACAACAATAAATAAAAGTCACAAGTATTATTTTCAAATACAGAGCCACCTGCATGTAACACAAAAAAGCTTTTGTTTATTGAATGATTATTCGGGATCTGTCTGCGATTATAGAGATCCAAAAGAAGAAGAAATTAGGAAGCACGATAATGTTCTCGTAGTTTTTATTCCTTTGGATATTTGAATAATTACATTTATATATATATATATATATATATTGGAAAAAAAAATATTTATTTGATCTTGCAGTTACGAGATCTTGTACATACACTTATCTTATTCATATATCTTGCAATAAATGATAATTATTAATAAAAAGTAAGACTGATTTTTATCAGAAAAATAAATAACGGTATTAAATTCATTTAAAAGGAACTAGGATATAGGAAAATCTATACCTGTTTTATTTGAACATACTCATATTTCTGAATAATTTTTCTTGAAATTCGCTATTATCTGTATTCATAAAAGGGTGAAGAATGTATGTGTGCGTATGTATATTACAAAAGTTAACTAAGCAATATCTTTATTAAGAAATTAGCCGATTCTGGCCACTAGCAGTTCGCCAGTATCAGATATCTCTAAAATCTTCAGTTATATATTTTATGTAACTTGGTCTCTTAATAGCTTTTTCTGTAAAGTATTTAGCTATCAGAATTTTTGATAGTTCTATTATTCAGTCATACGATTATGTAGGCCTTAAATAGTTATGTTCATTGTATTATTTATCTCTTACTAATTTCTGTCAGAGCCCATAAAATTGCATATGAAATGAGAGTCGAAATGTTAAACTGCAATTAATATAAAAACATTTTTTTACTGAAACCAAGCACATCTTTTTTTCAATATGAAAATTGAACGCAGAGTCGCTCAGCATTGCAGTTTCAAATGCAATGCAGAATAATTTTTGTAATTTAGATAATATTTTAAAGAATTATTCAGCAAAAATTTATCTGATTCATCGCAAAATTCAGTTTTTAGTTTACTTTCAAAACATATAAATGTTGCAAATGAAAATACTTTATTTGATTTCAGTCAATAAATGTTCTCATGAAAAAATTATGCAGTTTAAATTTTACACAACCCTTTTGTACTTAGGAATCATATTCTGCGAAATACTCTTGACGCTTCAACTTTTAACTCCAGTTCAATAAATAAACTTTTTATCTTCTGCGATCAAATCTGTCAGTTGTTTTCATATCAATATTAGAACAATCAATATTTTCGCAATTATAGGCCAATCACAGTAAAGAAACCCTGGCAAAAGATTGATGTATCTTCTTTGAAACGGTGTATGAAGTGGTCTAAAATCGCCAGTTTTTATAGAAGAGCGATATTCAAATTTCATTAATTATTCAGTTTTAGTGAATGATTTAGCTGATTGGAGTTCAAATTTTTTTATTTAACCCTTAGCGTTCCGAAAAGTAATTCGATGCATAAATATTTGCCGAATAAGAGTACTTGTTTATATATATTCATTTTTCGGAGCAATCAGTTTTGTTAATTGAATTTTTCCGGAAAATTAATTTACATATTTTTACCACTCTTAAGTACTTCTACCAGTCAAAATTTAAAAAAATAATTGAATAGAACGATGTGCATAAGAAATTGTCTATTTGTTTGATTTTAGATTCCTTTTTATATTCTGTAATGCTATTTATTAAAGGAATATTCTCAACACTGTCAATTTTCGAATGTTTAGCTTTCGACCGTCTGTTCCCTAATCTAGCAAAACGATAACCTAAAAAATAGAGACAAATGTAAATATTTTTTCATCGTATATATGGCACTTCATTCTAACTTTTTATCCGCTTCAAGTTAGGATCCTTCAATTTTTACTCACTAAATCACAAAGCCTATTAAAATGTGGGGAACTGAAATCGACATTATATTCTTCTTGAACTAGGGAAGCATTACGATTACTTACAAAATAAATCATAATTATAACCAAAACTTTCTTGTTGTTTTGTGTGTGTGTATATATATTATTTATTCTTTTAAAAACTGCGCAAGTTCGACTTAAAAAAAAAACATTTTTTTTTTCTTGCTGAATATTCCAGTAAGTCTGTGAGATGGTTTAAATGTTCGGTTCCTCGAGTTTCTATTCCCTCATTTATAAAGACGATAGTGAAACTGCCGAAAAATGAAGGTGAAAAATGTTATTGATGTTTCTCAATTTTTTTTTTTTTTTGAAATAATGATTGTATGCTGTATTAATGGCAATATCGAAATAAACGGTTTCTTCCACATTTGTGGTCAGTCCATCGAAATTTAAACTTAAGCATTTCTCTGCAAACATTACGAATAGAAATGTGAAATTTTGTACGTACATAGGAAAATAAGAGAAAAATTATACTAATTCACATGCGAAATTATAATGAATACATAAAAATTTAATTTTTGAAATTTTCGTACAATTCCCTACTTTATTTAATGAAATTTTGTAAACTGAAATATGTTTAAATGCAATATTTGAGTATATGTAATTTTTCTAAGGGCAACTGCTTAATGCTTTTTTAGAAGAAAAGAGTGACTTCAGAAATCATGCTTACATAGCTGTGAAATTAGTTTTATCTTAAGGCCTAGTATTTAAAATTTTACTATTGTAATTTCAATTTTGATTACGATAAAGGCCCAATTTGTACTTTTCATAAGAAATTCTGGGGCGAAAAAAAAGAAAAAGAACGAATAAAATATAAAGTAATATATTTTATTTCTAGCTTTCCTTCGTTCATAAATTCAAGGCAAATTGAAAATTAGTAGTAAATCTTTGGCAGCGCTTTTAAGAAAATAGGCAGAAATTTGCAACTGCATTACCTGCGAATAAAACGTTAAATCATGATACTGAGTCCGAGAACTAAGCGTTTTAATTTAGTACGTAAAGATGTTGTATTTACATGTCGATTGCTGGTACGTTTTATTATGTATGGTTAAGTCGGTAAATAAGCTAGAAAACGAAGTAATATCTTTCAGATTTGAAGAAATTTCAGTAATTATCAACATTTTATAGAAAATACGTTTTTCCATCCTGAGAAATAACCAGCAGTAATTTTTTGAATTATTAATATGATTCCTATCTTATTTTAGAATAAGCGCTTAATATTTTGCAAAAAAGCAACTTATTTGAACAATTTTAACGTAAAAAATGCATTAGTTCATTTCAAGTAGTAACTTGTGGAATATATATACATACAAGTATTCATACATACACATTGAAAGAACTAAGTTTTATTGATATCCATTTAAATTTTAAAAAAACTTTCTATTTTTTTCATTTTGTTAAATAAAGTTAAATCGTAAGAGGTATAAAGATTAAATCCTCATAAAACTAAAAAAAATATATAATTCACTTTATTAGATTAAATTTGTATTATTCGCATAAAAATTATAATTTTTATGAATGTCTTCTGTGTGGGAAAATTAAAAACGTGCTCCTTTATAACAAATTTTTAAAGCAAATTTCCATTTTATTTATTATTTTACTTATTATTTTCAACAGCAGTATTTTTCTCACGGAAGCTTCGTTTCGTTATCAGAGACATGGAGTATCATTCTTACTCTAACAATGATTAATTACAATTTGGCGTACATTGTAAATTTGCCAAATATTACATGCAAAGAAGAAGGTTATAATGTGGTAAAAAAATTTTTCATGGTTTGACTGTTGTCAATGAGGTAAGGGAAAATATATATTGAGCGCAACTTCCACAGAACCGTTTTCCCACCATATTCAGTTATTTTTATCATACAGAAAAAATAATAATAAAAGCCGGACTTTTATGCTTCTTCACCTCTATGTCCTTGGTCACCATCTGCAATAATTTGAATGTCTAACTCAATAATGGCCGTAAACTGTGCGACAATCATATAGAAAAGAATGTAATAGGTAAAAATGAAAAAAAAAAATCTCTTGAGTGTACATTTATATAATGTATATGTAAGTAAGACTCTAAGCAATTAAGAAAGTGTATAATAATCCAGAATAAAGATTAGCTTGCCATAATGCTTCAACTTTTCATAGTAAGCGGACTATAAGAGATCACGGAGACATTTATCTTCGATTCTGCTTAGCCTTGACTGAAGTACCATAATTCATACTTGATTTGACAAGTAGGTGATATGAGCCATTTAAGCTCAAGAATACTGTGTGATTTCAAGTCTTAATGAACTAGAGAGTCGGGAAGTATTATTTCAGCTTTTTTTTTTTTAACTGGTTTTCTCAATACGTTTTTGTTATATCGCTTTTCTTAAAACATTTAATAAAATTACGATACTGCAGCATTTTTTAAACATTCCTTACTTGAGATTAATATTGCTTTGAAAAAACGAAACTCCTTTAAAATTGTTTCGTCTTATAATCCAAGCATGAGCAGAAAAAGTGTATTGTCTTTTTTAAATTATGGGACGATTTCAAGGAGGTTTGTTAGGATATATTTAGGCAGATGCCATGTTCTACATGGTCAAGGGGAAAAAAAAAGAAAGTTCCTTTATATCACACATTTATTTAAAATAATTTGAGTTATTTTTGGCGGTTTTGATTTTGGGATTAAAATTTTTAGGTGCGTATTATCATCACATTTTAAGTATTTAAAAAACTTTTTTCCCACTAATGTTTTGTTTTTAAAGTTTTGGTTCCATTACTCCTCTGTTAATGGAAGGTTTAATTGTATTCTTTACTCTGTTGATACGCATACCTTTAATGTACTTTTTATGGCATTCAGTAAGTAGCATGGAACTTCACGTTTTTTTATACAATTCAGAACACTGTTTAAAATAAAAATGCTTTACCTAAGCAGAAATGAAAAGGTTTTTATAAAGATCGTAGCTAACACGAAAGCCAGTGTGTTTGAAAGTTAGATATATGATTTGCACGAGATTGGCAAAATGCTACTTTCTTATTGCTAAGTCCTTCAAATTAAAATAATTTTGCACAAGTTTCCGTTTATTATTGTCAACTATAGTGAGTAGTTAAGACAAATTTTCCCAGGACTAATATTCGAATTATTAAAAAATCAAACGCAATCTCCAAAGATTGTTATTGGTATTTAGAATTTTCCTTTCCTTTTCTACAGAGAATGTGAAAACTGCTTTGATGAAAGACAGGCGAAATGCTATGCAATCTTTATTCTAAAGTTGAAGAATTAGTGAAAAATTGACACTTGTACATAAGAGTTAAGGAATGCCATAATTATAGTAAAATTTCTATATTTGTATTCATTAACATGAGAAGCAGTATTTTCTGTGATTACTTAATAATGTTTTTCTAAATTTTGACCTTTTCCTTTGTTGTGGCATCTGTTTTATTTATCTTATATAAAGTGCGTACGTTTTTTTTCCCACCTTGAAACAACGTGTATTCACCATATTTAAAAAAGGAAAAACTATCAGATCTCAGTATTTGATCTCAGTTAACATTATGTCCTTTAGTCTGCTTTTAACTGGGACATAAATTATTTAGAACTTCAAAACACCGGAATGTTTACTAAATGTGGTAACAGACATCACAAAAAGTTCTAAAAAACGATTTTATTGAGAGAGTAAAGAATTGTCTTGATTTATTGGTCATGAACAGCTTATTTAAATTTCTAAATTTTTATGAAAAGGGAAATATTTTTTTTATACTTGTTTATTTATATTATTCCTTATTTGATAATTTTATAGAGAATGGATTTTTAATATTTGTTAAAAACTGTCTTCTTAGTTTTATTTATATCTTTCGAAAGCTTTCGATTAGTTAATCAGTGCTTTTTACTAACAAATTGAAGGGATTGTAGCTCTTGACTTTTTGTCTTGTCGCCTAACACTAGCGTGTGATTTCGACGTGCTCTTTGATCTCTTTTGACCCGTATGATGAGTTATTCAGGAAAATATTGAAAGCCTTTTTTTGTGATGAATCATAGCTTTAGTTTTTCCTTCACTTGTCCTAATCAGTTCTTCCTCGTTGGCTCTGAAACCACTTGTGCTTCAAAAAACGCTACCGACACTATCGGATTATTTCAGCGTGGCGATTGCTTAACTTCTGCGTACCGGCCACTCTCTGCTTTGTCAAGGGCACTGACTCGTGGACAATTACTTAGAGGAGATTTGGGTCCTCGAGTCCGAGTTTTCTTATGCTATTAAATTGCACTTCTGTGCGAATAATGTCCGTTTCTAAGATGTTTGTCCTCCTCGATCTGTGACGCGTGCGGAATGAGTGGAATCGATTGAGCATGCTCGAAAATAGTTAAATGGAACTATTAGAGTGGATGAAACGAATGTGGTAGTTAACAAATTTGATGCTTTTCCGTACTATTTTTCCTCTCTCCCCCTTTTTTTATTCGTATTGGGATTTCATTAATATTTTATTTGTTGTAATGAAACGAAGCGTAAAGGAATTCTGATTCCGGTATTAACTGTTAAAAACTCAAATATACGAGCCCGTCGTCTGTTCATCAAGCTGAATGCATTATATTAATCGGCATAGCAATGGATTGTTATATTTGTTTGTAATAAGATTTTTTAAAATAGAGTGATTAATGAAAGGGAACTATTATTTTCATTTCTCATTTATTAGTTATAAATATCGCCTGCAAAAATGGGGTAAGGCAAATTTTTACAATGATCTATTTTTTATTGGATCTCCTGACTGACGAGTATTATTATGGTGAAGGATGCAACGATTGCCCGATGGTTTCATGGTCCAAAGATCATCAAGGAATCAATTGTCCGCTCAATGAATATCCATCATGTATTTGTATTGCATGTTAAATTTGCGAAGACGCAAATGTTATTATATGGGCATGATGTGAATATTTCCAATATATCTGTCTAGTTGTTCAAGTTTTTAAAGTACGTAGATTCTAGTTCTACTATGTTTTCAAACTTTTCTTATTAGATAGATTTTATGATATATATGCACCGGTGAATACTGCAGTAAAGGTCGATTGAATCTTAATATTTTATTCTGTTTAGTGTGGTATCGAATTATAGGAATGTAAAGGTCATAGTCTAGCTTACTTCACGAAATTGAATTTGATTTACTGTATCGCATTTATTTACTAAGGAATATTTAGATCTTTTTTTGATGCCTTCATCTTACATTTCTGACCTAATTTAGGTCCTTTCTCGACAGTATTTTAACGCTTTTGGACGTTGTCAAATTCATTCTTTTTGTTTGCTGGAGAATTTGACTGAGTTTTGATTCATAAAATATTTCAAGAAAAATTCTGGACTGAGAAGGGTTAAATAATCTAACCATTTAAACTTGCGAACATATCCTTTTTGAAAATGAAATGCAGATCACGAACCTAGCTTGTTAAATGGATGATAAGATTAGGTTGATAATAGGGGATTCACTGTTGTATTGTGTAGGACTGACTATAAACAGGAAGTGTCCGTCTTTTATTTTATATCTAAAATGTGAAATGAAAATTTAACCTAGTCTCCCTATTTTAAAGAAAGCATAACAAACCAGTTTTTTACAAAATCGTTTGGATAGAGCTTTTATTTTTTTTTCGTTGTTTATTCTTTTCATTATATAAATAAGAATAGCGTATAGATATAAAGGGTTATTTAGATTCTTGAATTGTAAAGATAATGAGTATTTTTTTAGTCTGTTTGCTAAATCGCCTTTCTCAATCCCTTTTTTTAAAAAAAAAAATCTATTCGCAGCATATTGAAAATTACTTACGCAAACTTAATCCTCTGTACAAAATCAGTTCATTTATTCAGCACCTTTCTTGGATTAATTGTGTGGGGATTTATTTGAAATTTTCCATTGTGTTTGCGAAATGTTCAGTTGAACTTTTAAAGAAACAATAGAACTATGGAGTAGTTCTATTAATTCATTTTTTGTTAGTTTATCTAGATTATAATATTGTTTGATTTTATACAGACTACGGATTCAAGAACTTTCATAATGGAACAGTTTGCTTCGAGATTTTAGCTGGCTCTTAGGTATTTAAAATAACTTATTTTTCAATGCATATAACGTCAAAGATGTATTATTTTAAGTATGTAACTTGAAAAAAAAAAACCTGCCTGGAATGTGTTGGTTTCTTTCTGTTTTCTCTTACAGTATTTTAAAGTTATTTTTTTAGCCTTTTGTCGCTTTCTAATTTATCACCCTTTTCGAATATTTCGCAACAAAAATTCCTTTTATTCTTATATGTCAGAAATGTGGTTTTTCGTTAAAGAATTCAGCATTGTTTTCTCTTGCTTGAGATGGATAGCGGGGAAAAAAAGTTACTTTTGGAGGAAAAGTAATTACAGCTAAAGAATAAAAACAAATGTAACTTGTAACCACTGTCTACAAAGCTTAATGTGTTGTATAAACGATTCTCTGACAAAACCTGGAATGCGTTAATGTTTTTATTAACCCGTACGGTGTGGGCAGTAATCTGACATATATATTACTGCTTGCTGAAACTGAAACATTTTGTTCTTTCTGTTAATACCATTTTCTGAGATAGTTTGCAGTATGATGAAATTTGAATCCAGCATACAAATAGATTAGTTTTTTTTTTTCCCCCGAACTGCGAGTTTCCAACTGAATTGCGTGAAATTTTCCTCCCAGTCTTTCAGTTAGTTTAACATTTGCACCCTAAAATATTTTAGAAAAGAATATCGATTTAAAAGATTTCATTTAAATTTTTTCATTAAGAAAAAAGTTCAATTAAAAATTATTTAACTATCATTTTTTTTTTCATTCTTATTCATTTTCTACTTTAGGGTAAAATTCGTTTTGGCCGTGCATCATGCGGACATCGAATTTAGGATTTCGCAAATTTATAAGCTAATGTTAAATCCCCCCCAAAATGCTGTTTCTTAAAAAAAGTCCAAATAGTTCATAATAGCCCAAAAATTCCTTGATTTTACTATTGGATAGGTAAAATAACACAGTTTCAAAGCTGGAAATAATATTTAATTCCATAAAAAAAAAAAGCTAATCAATGAAGGGACTAAGAAGCTCTAAATTAGAGGGTTAACTATAAACGTCCAAATAATGCTTTTAGAAAATTTGTGAGTTTGAATATACAGTCATTGACAGTTTATAGATGTAATTCTAGATTTTTATATTAAAATATGAAACAGAAAAATAAATATTTGGGATTCTTTTTTTAAATTACCGCAAAAAATGGTTTTGTTAATCTATAATTACTTGCATTTTTAGTTTAAGCAAATGAAATGTCAATGTCTACAATTACTTTTGCATATTATAATAATTCGAAATAGCACGTGTTAAAAACCTTATTATATTTTTATGTCATTTCTATCAAGTTAAGAAATTATTAATCATTGCAATTCATTTTCCACATTCTTGTAAAACGAAGAAGATGCTCCAGAGCTATGTATTTTTCGTGTGCTTATGTGTTCTTTTTAAAATACTTAGTTTTAATGTTATTAAATTTTTATTTCTGTCAAATGGCGCCACCTGGTAAGGAATATGGGAAAATAAAATCTAATCACAAAATTCCATAATATTTAAAACAATGAAACATAAATAAAAGACAATAGAAAACACTTAAAATAAATTTGCTTTCAATAGCACTTCAAGTGCATAGTTAAAAAAAAGATTTTTTATTAAATTTTCGAAATATATTTTACATATTATCTTGTCTTTGTATACATTTCATAATTACCCTAATTTAACATATAATTGAGTCATATGTTTGTTAATGATTACTGGCCTTATCATTATTATATTTATTTACTGAAATATCCTTTCTTAAAAATCTTAAAGAAATAGGTTTTGTAATGTCTTTTAAACAACTTAAATTTGAATGGATAGTTAATAAATTTATTAATGCTAAACTGTACTGGTTACAGTCTCCCTTCTCCTTCTCAATGGAATGAAAAATCGAATTTTTGTTAGTGATACTGAATGAAATAATGAAACTGAAAATTTAAAGAAAATGAGTAAAATGTAATACGGAGAGAAGTTAGGCTTTCACCAATCTTAGCTTTGTAGGATCTGTAATATGAGGTCTTTTATTTATTTTTTTTTTTTTTTTTTTTACTTAATATGAGAAATTAATTCAACACAGAAAATTGGATGTCAGTTGGGCATGGCAACATGACATTGCAATTTATGCAGAACTCCTCACAATTAATGAATTAAACGATAGGTGGTGGAGTTAGAATGAGGTGCATGTGAGTGGAAGTGAGAACTTGCTGTAATATTTGTTTCGTGATTTGACGATCGCCAGTTCCATTTGGAATTAAAATCAAAAGTCCTTTGAAATTCTGTAAGGGTGTGCATTAATTCATAATATGGGTCAAAATTGTTTGTGTGGAGGTTTGGAGAATTGGGAGTGTCTTGATTTGTCTTTATCGCTCCACTGCAATTCCAAATTAAGAGGTTTGTTACTGCCTATTTTCACTTAGAAAATGAATTAAAAGAATATAATTTAAATATGATTTGTGAGCAGGAGCGAGCCAATTACGCGGATGTGATAAGGAACTTTTATCGAAATTTTTTATCTCATCAATTTTATTAGATCTTAATTTTTTAAATTTCATTTAAGCATTATGTTCAATGAAAATTGTCTGTTGAATTTATGTTTCTTATTCATAATTTATACGTTTTTCAAATTGTATGTAAATTGTTTGAGAACACTTACTGTTTGCTGATATATTAAGGATATGATTAAGGTGTTTCAAAATTTTTCCAAGTAATTATTTTTAGAATATTATGAAACAAATTTGTAAAATTTTCAGATGATTAGAGTGTAAAAAGCCTTTTGTGAAACAGTTTTTTGAACATTTGTCATTTCGCATATGAATTTGCTTAAATATTTTCAACTAATTAAAAAAAAGTGTTAAAAAGATTTATCTTAAAGGGACTCATCTAGAGAAAAATATAGAAAGATCAGGAAAAATGCTTCTATTGAATTTGTTGGTGTGAGTATTTAATATTAAATATTCACATCTATTATCATTCAGAATTTGATATAGAATTGTTTTTGTAAGCTTTGATCTAGTGGGTATTGCGTAGAAATTGAGTCATTTATTTAAAAGGAATGATCAAATTAATTTTGCCGACAATAAACCATGTAATCTTTTATAGAATGCTTTTTTGATAATACTTATGAAATATTTATGTGCGTGAATTTCGTTTAAAAATTGAAAACGGTTTAATTAATCACAAAGTTTAATTAAAATTAATTACAATTTTGGACCACAGTTATTAATAAAAAATAATTAAATCGATATAAAGTGGTTCGAAAAATCGTATCTTTTCTTATAATTCTAGTGATTGTTATAAATAAGCATCATTATTTTGTTAAAGCGTATTTTTTTCAGCAAGATTGCTCTTTTGTACTCGAATTATTTAAACAGGGAGGTGGACGATTTTATTAAGCCAGATATCATTCACTACCCATGCATTTATACTTTGTTACTTAAATTCAGGATCAAATTTTCACGTCGCTTATTATAAAGACTCGGTCGTGAAAAATATTAGAGGTCGTAGATTTGTTCAGTAATGCATAACAAATAGACTATTAAAATAATAGTAATTTTAGACGAATTTCCTTTATGCATGTCTAAGGACTGATTATGTAGATATTTAGAATGACGTTTTATAAGTAATTAAGGAAACAAAAGAAACGTTTTTATTTTCATTACTGGACTAGAATAGTTGATGAAAATTTTTAATATCATGAAACGCCGGTTTGTTTTTTAACACGGTTGTATATTTTTAAATTCCGCTGTATGTAGTTTTCTTTCTTGAATATATTAATGACGGTTTATTGGGTGTGAGTGCCAACGGAAGATATGTAACATGGCTTCAAAGCGTGATTTGTAGTGTTTATTCAAGGAATAACATTCATATTTCTACAATGTATCTCAATGAATATATAATTTCAAATATGATTAACATCTTGTACTTTTCATTTAGCTGTGCCATAAAAATGCTTTTCTGTTATAATAAAAATAATACACATCCATTTCAAATTTAAATACCGTAATATTTTATTATTAAAATATTTTCAATATAAAGAGCTATCAAAAATTTAAATTGTAAAATGGAAGCATAACTCCATTTAACTCGATTTATAAATTTTAATTGTTCATTGCATTGCTAAAAGTTGAAAAAAAAATTTTTTTTCATTCAAAAAGAACATGGGAACCCCCTGATTATCTGAACTGCCAAATAAATTATAATTTCGCTTAATTTTAAAAATATAACCCACGCATGTTCTTTTTTTAGTGCGTTATTGACCCTAAAGCGGCATTTTTCTTCTCCTGCTTAACGTTAAATATTCTGAGTGACGGTTCATTAATCGTCTGTTGTCACCTATGCAGAGAATGCTGGTCTGTCAATTGTCATATTTGAACACAAGGCTCAGCGTCATGAAAAGACGGTTTTATATCGCAGGTTGAACTGAAGTCAAAGGTGAAAAATTTCCGACTCTAACGGTTTTCCAGATTTTCTAAAACAGGAGAAGGACCGCGTGTTGCAGGGACTGCTTTTTGTATGCCGGTGCCGATTTTTTTTTGTGCCGGCGCCGCCGGCTGTCTGCAGCTGGCGTAACCGGCATTTCCCTTTTGCTACCATTGTTGATGCGTCATGCTGTTGAACACGTGACCAAGAGATTCAGAGGTTTTTGGTGAAAAACCTTTACTGTGTCATTGGATATTTTCGATTTCGGGAGCAACAAATAAATAAGGCTTCATCTTATCCGGACGGAGTCTCCAAAGTGAGATGTGGAAGCAGATTGATTATCGTAGGAGTTTTCTCCCTCAAAATCCCACTTCCAGTGAACCAGCTCCCCAATGCACTTGCGCGGACCGGTCTGTTTTGAGGCACGCTTTTCATTTCAACTTGCCAGTGAAATTCGAATCCGTTTTGATTTACGTTGAATCGCAACTGGTAGGGGTGTTGTTCGAAGTATGGTGAAAGCTGCGTAAGAATGATTTTCTTGCTAACGATCTTGTTTTCAAGCTCCGAATTGTTATTATTGATCCAAGACCTAATACAAAATCAATAGTGGTCCACTGGAAAATGATGGCTGTGGTATATATCAAGGAAGTGGGAAAGGCTGGTATTTACTCATAAAGGCTCGTTTACATTAGTATTATAAATGGAGATGACTGACAAGATCTTGACACTAATCCTTTGCCATAACTGCAGTTAATTTGTTCAATTGAAATATTCGGTTTTTAACTTGTCGTTGAAAAAATATTTTTTTTAACATCAGGAACACATTAGCTTCAAATGAGAAATTTCCTTATCAAATATTTACAATATGATATTGTAATGCAATTAAAAATGATTGTTTATCAAAACGTTAAAACGTCAAAAGTTCATTTCAAGATAACATAGAAGTAAATTTCTGAACAGAAATAATATTTGATATAAATAACTTCTAATCAATATTGTGTAAATTTTTTTTCTAGCTCGAATTATTATTTTAAACCAGAAGCAATTTAAGTTATTTGATAATCATATCCTGAACACTTAACTGGAATCTCAAAATTTCAGTTCCTCTTTTTTAATGGCTAACATGCGTATTTCTTCATCAAGTTAGTTTTCTTCTAACTGCTGCTGTAAGCATATATTTTTAGAGCTTTTAACTTAGGAAATAAGAACATGGCTGTATTAACTTCATATTATTATAAGTAACGAATAAACAATAACGAACATGGTGATAGAATCTATACTAAATTTTATGCAAGGTGATAAATTTTAGTAAGATGATGGTTATATAAGAAAAGATAGTCAAGTGGTTGCTCTTAGCACTGTTTATCTGAGTATATTTTTGGAAATTTCCTTATAATATTCATAATAATTATTACTTGAGCATGTTTCTTGACAATTGAACGTGAAAGTAATGACAATCAACTGCTCCTTATCTATTGTTAGTTTCCAGGAAGGATTTAAAAAAAATTGTGATTGATATTCTTGTGACTAGTAGATTTTTGGGAAATAATTATAATTCACGTTAAATTATTCAGTTCAAATAAAATTTCATTTCCAAGTGATGTATAATTTTTTGGAAGTCTTATATATAAATGAAAAATGTTTCAATGTTTGTATCAGCACAGCGAAAGCTTTAGAACAGAATCACAATATTCATTTAACACCATTTTTCATTTTTTTCTTCTTTCGAACTTTCACTTGCATTGTGCAATTTCAGTCTATTGTGTTTTTAATTGAGAAGTTTTGGATAGTTACAAAAAGTTGGCTAATGAAAAGTCTAGTTGAGTGACTTATGTCCCCTTCCCCTCCAATCCGTCATTTGTGCTGTGAACCGTGGCCAGTTCGAGCATTTTCTGAAGCTTTAAACAAAATTAGAACCGGATATAAGTAAATTATTTGATTTTTTTTGATATACGTTTCTGTATTTTTTGTCCAT
This sequence comes from Argiope trifasciata, assembly GCA_026543055.1. Taxonomy (NCBI): domain Eukaryota; kingdom Metazoa; phylum Arthropoda; class Arachnida; order Araneae; family Araneidae; genus Argiope; species Argiope trifasciata. The sequence goes on from JAPMOQ010019132.1 coordinate 2,942,870, forward strand.
TATGTTGCACAAAAACATATTATTTAGAAACTCATTTTGAATTTAAAAAAGAAATGAAGTATAAAAAGTGTAAATGTTCCATGTGAATAGGGCCTTTCCAGATTGGTTATTTACCATTTTTTTAGTTTAAAGAGTTTTAATTTCGACTCCCCCCCTTATTTTTTTGTTTGGATACATGATATAATATTGACTGGAAGAAAAATATATTTTGGGAAAAGAGTGAGTGCATTAAATTATTAAAATTAACCTATTGATTGTTTATGATTGTTAAAAAAATGTGTGCGAAATATTAAGACGTTATCTTGCACGATACAAATTATTTTATATTGCTTCTTGCAACTAAATTATTATTTCAGAAAAAAAGTGAGGGAGGGAATTGCCATTCGTATTTGTGGTAATTTTAATATTTTTTTAAAGTAAAAGTGACTTTTTTAGGTGCACAATTTTTTTGCGGTTAGACCTCAAATATTGTTTTAATACTGAGTACTATTTTTAATAAAGAAGTTTTACATAAAAAGGTTCATTTATTTGTTTGTGTAACAAAACAAATTTTTAATCATTAATGTAATGATGCCTCGGTTTGTTTACTATGAAATTTTATATCTTGATTACCACAGTTATTGAACGGTGTGTCAAAATAACAAGACCCGTCTCAAAATAATCCTCGAGCTGCTTCAAAACAGAACGTTGAACTTGAGTGCCATCTTAGCTATCTGGTTACATTTTAAAATTGCTGTGTTAGTCTTGATTGTGTAATTTTAAATTTGAATCTTTAATATATATAAATCGAAATTATATTGTAACTAAAGATGCTTATTTTAGAGATGTTCAGGATTATTGGGGTTGATTTTTTTTCAGTTCTGGCATATATTAGTAAATTGAGAGATGAAAAAAGGAAAATTCCTGAGAGTTGTTGAATCAATTTCATAGAATCTGTGTTTTAATTGTGATAAAACTGGTCTTTTCGTGTAAAAGAATCATTTTGTACTGGCTTAATATGCCTTTTTAATTAAAATGCGTTTTAAGTAATTAATTTTTTTTAAGGTAGAAAGCGAAACGACGTTTTATAAAAAGATTAAAAAAATAATTTAAAAAAAACCCTTGCTTGGTGAAAATTCATATCAAAAATGTGATTCAGAATCCTCTTATTTGCATTTAGATTGAATTATTAAGACACTGAACATTTAATGTGTGGAATTTACACATGGGTAAGCACATAATTAAATTATTTATGGTGATTCATTTTGTCGGTTATTATAGTGGTAAAAATATAGGCTAGGTCGTTATAATTTTTTTGTTTGTTTCATGTTCTTACTCTTGAAGCTTCAATTTGTTTTAATATCCTATTTCGTAGCCAAAATTATGATTTTTAAACTCATTTTTTATAGTTGTTATAATTAGAGGTAATTGTTTGTTATCATATTGGAAAATATTTTGGGAATCTTGTTGGGAAATTGAGTTGCCTATGAAATGAGTTGCCTCAGTAGAAGCCTCATTTATAACTGATATTAAAATTTATTTTTTCTTGCTATTAAAAATTTTTGTTCCTGTCATCTGATTCCCACGAACAGTTTTCTTGTACATAACTGTTTTTGTTTTAATTATCATTTTGAAAAAAAAAAAAAAAAAATCGAATAGTTGCATTTTTAGCTCAGAATTTTTGTTTTCTATTTATTTATGTTATTATTACTATTTAATAGTAATATTCTTTTTATTTTGTAGCATGTTTTTTGTTGGTGACTTTTTCAGCATTTAATTTTTCGCCAACGGTTTTTTGTTATAATAATCTCATTATCAATGATTTTTCACAAACAATTTTCCTATTCATTTAAAAGCAAGAATTTAATTAGTTTAATTTAAAGCGCCGATTAAAATAATAGTAAATTATTTTTGTTACTGAAATATTTCTGAAAAGCACATGATTTATTAAAAGAGATTTTATATGTGTTTGTGTATTATAGGGTTCCTTTTTTTTTGTTGTCTGTATTGACTTTTTTTAGCTGAAAATAAACTTTTGCGACTCCATTTCTGCCTGAAAAAATTTTATTGTATGTATATGAAACTATTTTTGTTTCAAAAATCTTATATATAACATGTGCGTAAACAATTAATTATTTTTTTTTTTGAAAACAGACAACAATTTTGAAGACACTTTGCATCTTTTAATTCGCTTTAATTCATCCCAGGAAGGTATAAATTATTTAAAAGAAGGCGCGGAGAAGGCACGTCCGCTCACAGCGTGGCACAAAATCAGAAGTTAAAAGAAGAAGAAATCAATTATCCCTGGTCTTATATAACATGAAATATTGATAGGGGAAGTATTTAATCACAATGCTTATGTTCTATTTTCTGATAGGGATTTCTCATACATGTGGATTCCGATGAGGAAAACACAGGGATCTTTGTGAATATTTTTGTTTATTTAGATAAACAATTTTTACAAAGATTCTGTTGAATTAATTAAATAGAAAAAGTGGAATGGGATCAGGAAATAGAGAATATTTTAGGATGAAGTTAATATGAGCTAAACGAAGGGAAAAAAATTATAAACTGTTAAATTTAATTTTAAAATGCTGTTATATATATATATATATATATATATATATATATACAGGGTGTCCCAAAAAGATTGAAACGCGCTTTAATTCTTTAACCGTTAGAGATAAGTAGGTGATGTAATTTGAAAAATTGTTCAAAATAAGATAGGAGAGAAGATTACATTAAGAAAAAAAAATCCACCTATGAATTTTAAAAAGTTACACTTTGTAAATTTTTATACAACCCCACTATGCAAATTTGGTCAATTAGAAAGTTTTTCCTTTCCATCCCAGAAGACCATTAAAAAAACTGCATAACTGTATCTTTAAAACTTTTTAAATAATAACACAGAAAAAAAATTGACTTATGTCACTTTTCCACACCACTTGAAAGACTTTTTCGTCGGTGAAAATAGGGACCATATCCAAATTGATAATAGAAATTCTTCGATCAAAAAAAGATAATAAGTGTAAAAGAAATCCAAAATGGCATTTAAATAGAGTCCTTATTGATGGAGTTAAACAGTTTTGACAGCATAAGATTGCAAGAAGTGTAACATAAAAAAAATAATAAATAAAACGAAAATACATTTAAAAACACACGAATCATAAAGCATTCTCAAAATGTTTTCCATCAACACCAATACATAATTGGGCTCTTCTAATAATGCTCCTGTAAATATTTTGGAGTTCTCCTCCTGTAATATTTTTGCATGCATTAATTATCTTTTGTTTAAGGTCAGTTACAGTCAGTTACATTTCTTCATGTAACTTAAAAATAAATAAAAAAAACTTTAATATACACCTATTAGAAGCGGCTAAATTCCAGTTAAATGAAATGCAAAAATCGTCTGGCAGTTAATTTGTTAGAATATCGGTTTGACATAAATGTGATGAATTTGAAAAGAATTAAAATTCTACCAGACTAATTTAACAGTATTTTTCTTTTTCATAAATTTTGCTATAAAAATCTGTCAAATGGCTTTTATTGATTTTCAACGAAATCTTATAAAATTTCTAATGTAAATTTAGAATACATGGCATAAAATTACTTGTCCCTGATAAGATTAAAACAAAAGAAAATTCTGTAACTGCATCATGAATCTACCGTAAATACGCAAAAATGTGTTTTGTAAATAATATAAAAAAATTTATGTGTTTATAAATTGTTGCAAATTTACATTTCCATTTTGGTATATGGTCACTAAAAACAGCGTTCAATTTTCAATTACGCATAACTCACTCAATTTTAAGGATATAGCGATGCGGTTTTTTTTAATGGTTTTCTGGGATGGAAAGGAAAAACTTTCTAATTGACCAAATTTGCATAGAGGGGTTATATAAAAATTTAAAAAGTGTAACTTTTTAAAATTCATAGGTGGATTTTTTTTCTTAATGTAATCTTCTTTCCTATCTTATTTTGAACATTTTTTTAAATTACATTACCTACTTATCTCTAACGGTTAAAGAATTAAAGCGCGTTTCAATCTTTTTGGGACACCCTGTATATATATATATATATATATATAATAATCATACTAACAATGGAGTATGTATCTCTTAATTTCCTTATTTCAGAATAATTTATATCGTTTGTCTATTTGTTAAATTTATTATTATGAAAACTATTGTCTCTTTATTAAATTCTGAAAAATTAATTCAAAAATTTATGGAAAAATTATCAGGAAATGATATTAATAGCAATGAATGAGTAACATTTTGAATTTTTTGATGGCATAAAAATATGTCATACCGGCTGATACCAGAGGTACTGCTGAAAAATTGCAAAATTTTGGTTAATTTCTAATTTGATGAATATTTAATTAACTCTTGCTCTTATAAAAGTTGACAGTACTTTCTGTTGTCTTAAATAATAAGTGTATAAATTTTTATTGAATTCAGCTCAGCTGTTTTGTTTACTAGGAGATGCAGGAAATATTTATTTATTTATAAAACTTTATATTTATTATAATTTAGTTCATATTGTAATATTTTGAAAAATAAACATAAATTTTGCAGTTGAAATATATTTTTTAAGAATAAAATACTACTGATGTGCCATTTTTGTTAATGCGGTAATCCTTTGGTGTGACATCGGCTAGATTACTGAGATTTCATGTAAGTGTTAGTTCATTTTATAAGTCAGATTTGTTTCTTAGAATATCCGTTTATTTATTTATAATTTCTTATTCCATTTTGTCACATCTGGATTCTTTTTATTTGTTATTAATATCCAATTGCAATTTTGTACGCTAAACACAGGTTTTGCTATTGAAGTATATTTTTAAAAAATAAAATTCTACTGTGTTGCCATTTTCATTAATCCGTCAATCCTTGGTCTGAGATAAACAAAATTACTGAGAGTCCATTTTATGTTTTAGTTTATTATAAAGATTAGATTTGTTTTTGAGTATATCTGTTTATCTTTTTATAATTTCTTACTCTATTTTGTCACACCTGCATTTTTTTGTTGTTTGATATTAATTTCCAAATGTTAAAGCTTTTTTCCGCCTCTTTTTCGATTCACAATGCTTGTTTCATTTTCTGGAAAAGAAAAAGTTGTACAAAAATAAAAAATAAAAAGGGAAAAGGGAAAAAAATCTCCTGACTATCGTGTTACAGAAAAGAGTTTTTGCACGTGCTACAACAGAATGCGAGAGTTGTGCCTAACTTAGAACCAGAGTGAGGATCATATATGTGAAAAATATCTCAAGTAACCTGATGGCGAAAATTATAAAAAAAAAGGGGGAGGAGGAGTAGATTTTTTTTCCTTTTCTTTCTAAATACAGTTGCCTCATTTTATTATTAGACTTCAGGATGTGCTCCCTAGTAATAATGATACTTGAAACTGACACGAGTGAAAAGAATACAGTAGTGCGTTGAAAACGAGATATTGTTTCTTAGATTTATAGAATGGGAGAGTTTACAGGCTTGTAAGTGGTTATTAGCTGTAAATTCCTGAGAAAAAAGTGAAAGATGTATCAATACTAGTTCTAAATTAAGTAATGATAAAAAAAAACCTACTATGACTTTTGTAGCCGGACTTCTGAAAGTTTTTCCTGACATGGAAGGTAAATAATTCCATGGTGCCTTTTTCATCTGAAAAAATTGTGACCTCATAATTCGGGGGGGGGGGGGCAAGGCAGTATTATTTTCCTCATAAAGTCGTGGATCACATTATTACATTGATGTATTTATTTGTTTATGCTAATATGTGATCAAATTATTTTTTCGTAGGTCTTATATTACATATTTAAGTTTCCCAAAATTTTGCTATTTAAAACTGAGTTTTTAAAAAATATTTCGATGTAATTTTCAAGTTAGATTGTGTGAAAAAGATTGACTGCTGTATATTTTCTTTCTTTTTTTTCCCTCCCCCAATTTGATGTGTGTGTTTTTTTTTGTCCCTCTAATATTGTTAACTTATTTTATTGATTGACATATAAATTGATATTGTTGCAAGTCATTTTGGATCTCTTATCCTTTTTTAAAATTTGTATTTTAAACTTATTATTAATTTAGTGAATTTTTGTATTACGAATTGATTAATTTCTCCTATTAAATGTATTGATTTGTAATAGCTCGATTTTAGTTTTTTAATACGCCTTTAGTGGTTGTAGTAGTGGGAAAATTTGAAGCTCTTGTCGATGTCATATATTAACGGGCTAGTTGAAAACAAAATCTTGGAATGCTGTAAAAAATTATAGAATACAATACCTATTGTTTATGCATTTATTAAACATCAGAAAAAGACCCGCTTGTTTAGGAATTTAAACTAGATAAAGCTGAACCATATTAGCTTCTGCGCTATGATTAATTCTTAATATATCCGAAACATTTTTAGCAAAAGTGGTATGACGTGCTTAATTTTCTTTGTTAAAATGTAAGAATAATCTAGTTCCAATTGAAGGGTTTTTATTTCGCTATTAGGATAAAATGATTCCACGTATGTATACAATAAACACAGAATTCCTCAAATGTCTTCAATTTTCACGAGCTTACAGAACTATACAGTCAGATTGCCGGTTCTTCTCTTTTTGTTCTAATATAACCGTTTCTAAGCATTATTTTCCCCTGTCAGTGTTATGTTTCATTGCTTATTCCTGTTGAGCCTAAACTATTCATTTTCCTTGCCCAAGATATTCTGCTGTTCTCACATCTTCGATTGTTCGAAATCGGGGAATAATTTCGCAATTCTGCGGTCACACAAATGACTAATATTTATTCCAAGGCCAAACAGACAACGCTGTTATCTACAGCTGGTATTTTATTCATCGTGACGTCACGCTGCGTGAATTTTTTTTTCTATTGTGATGAGTTATTTTATTAATACTTGCAACACAGATGTTTCTAAAAATTTGTAGCAGTTGTCCTTCTTAGAAATGATATTTAGAAATAATTAGCATTTCTTTTATCTTCTTTATCCTTGTTTAAGATCGCCATGTATATCGTTTTGAATGACAGGTTATCTATTTTGTTTTTAATGTTTTCGACCGCTTTATCGGTTTGATAAAAACTTCAATTTAATCCCGTATTCCTTAACACTTTCAACGTTACCGACGAGATATCTCGTCTTTCAGATACTTCCAATTATAGGTTTCTGTGGGCTAAAATTTGTCATTTTAGATTAGTTGAACTTTCTAATACATATCGGAAGAATACCTTTCCTTTTTCCATTTTTGTATTAAAAAAAATATCAACAGCCGGAAGAATTGATATTTGTCTTTTCATGGAGTTTATATCTAATTCATCCTTAGCGATGAATGTGTTAAATGATGTTAATGCATCTCCTTTAATATATGGAATAAATTTGTGATAAGAAGACATTTTCTGATAATTTACGTTATATTGAGATATAAATACCATACCTAGCATTGAACGATATGCAACGGATTTCAAAATTAAATTCACGCTCTGCCCCACAACTTGAATTGACATCGGTGCTTATCATCAATCTTAATTTAATAATATGGATTATCAGAGAAGCATTATTTGTGAAAGTGAGGGACTTGTGAAAAGCAGAGACAAGTAAGAAAATGAATTAAACAAACAAAAAAAAAATACTGTACGTTTAAAATTTATAGTAAAAAAAATCGGGATGATAATTGTTAAATTTTGTTTGCATGTACATTTTATTGAAGTCTTTTGAAATTGAATAACTTTTCATAGAGCACTTTGGGCAACATGATGGTAGATATTAGTGCATTTTATCGCTTTGTGAAACCATATATTGCGAGAGGAGAGGGAAAAAAATTCACGTTCAATTCATTATTTGCATCTGTTAGGTCACTAACAATTGGGTGTGCAAAAATCAAATTATGACCCTGACGACCTTTTCCCTGCGCCGCTGATAGAATATTTATTACAATTCATAATTACGTGATCTTGTCTAATGCTACATCATTTAATTTGGTATGCATTCCACATTCCAATGAGTAAAAAAGGCCGGGGTATCAGAACATTAAAAATTGTTGATTACTTTTATAGTTACGTGTGCCATGTGATTGTAAAATCACAAATTACCATATTAACATTTACAATGTCAAAAAAATCTAAGTATATTTTTAACGATCATTTTCATTAAGAATTTAAATTTATTAAATCGAACAAAATCTGCACTATAATGGAACACATTTTTGTCATCCGTTTGTTCAGTCTAATCACTTTAATGTTCCATTTTGTAGCGAAGGGAACGTGGTCAGTGTCTCCATATTGAAATCATGGATCAATCGTTCCGTTTCATTGTTTTGTAATAGTCATTTAATAAGTAATAGTCATATGGAAAAAGCATACGTGCTGGATGTTGAAGTGTTTAGAGAAATGGATAAGTTGATTGGATCAAATCCTTCGCTAACTTGACGCGTCCTGGACAGAATAGTCATTTCGCATAAATTAAGTCAGCAATTAGGAAGTTGTTTAAGTCTGCTTCTCATCCATAAAAAAAAGTGTCCTGTCACGCCGACTGAGCTTGTCCAAATGTGCCTTCAAATGAATAAATTAGTGGAGTGCATGTGCATCATAGTGTTAGGACTTAATCTGCGTTTGTAAAGTTATGTGAAGTAATAATTTATGGTTTTTTTATACGCGTATTGTAGGCGGTACTTTTGATAGATTACTTACATATTTTAAGTTGTAATTTTTATGTCGCCTAATTGTTGTTTAGTGGCATAAGTTTTTGTCTAGTGTATAAGTTTCTATGTTTTCTGAGTTATTTGTGCTCTCATTACGTAAAATGTGTCTGTGATCATGCAAGGGCTTGCTTGCTATTAAATATTTTAAGGAATTTAGCATTTAAATCGTATAATTGTTTGAATCAGTATAACTCAAAAAGTCTGGAAAATAATTCCTCTATATTCTTAATAGTATTTAAAACGTTAAGGGAAAAACAACAACAACCCTGCCTTTTTTTGTGTGTGTGTGTGCGTGCGTGACATGCTTTGTAGTTTTGATTTTACTTATTGTATCTATTTTAGTTTTCTTTATTTCTGTTTATTATGCCATCAAAAAAGGTCTGAAAGTGAATTTTTTTTTGTTAAAATTTAAGAACATAATTTTTTAGTGGCAATCTTAATGCATAATGTATCTCTTATATATAATTAAATAAGAGCAAATTTAAAGATGTGGTAACTACTGATGATTCAAACAAATATTTTGAAAATCATTATTTATTTACAACCTTATAGTAGCTTAATTTTTGAAATTCAATTATTCGTGCTCTTTTTCCCCAATTTCAGTTTCCATTCTTCAATGTAAAAATAAATAGATCCATAAATATACACCAAAACCAATTAACGGGTTAATATCTGACTTCTGTCCTTTTGGATTAAAGAAAACTGCTTTCTGTCCTTAATAATTTTTTTCAATATTTGTTGCTAATGTCAACTATTAACTTTTGTAACACGTATTAATATGTAATAATTTGGAACACGCATTTAAATTTATCTGATTATACGTTTTGTTTTAATAATAATTTTAATTTACTTGAATGCCTGGTCATCAATTTTTTAAATTTAGGAATTAAAATTAAGTAATTTCCAGTCTTCATAATTCGTTACCAAAATTGTGTAATACTCATTAACATTTTAAATGCTCTGTGAACTTTCAGTTGAAACATATTCTCTGAACAGAAGGTTTTATTTAATTAGATAGTTAAAGAAAACTGATCAGTTAAGTGGTTAAATAATCTTCTTAGAGTGCCAGTTATTTTTGGTTAGTTTTAAGGTAACGCGCAATTATTTAATTACTGCGAACTTCTGCATTATTTATAATTATTTTTCCCATTGCCGTAATTACAAAATGAACAATTTTTAAAAGGATCACTGAATTATTCTGTGAAATATCTTGGTTTTCCTTGAAACACTATTTACTACTACGATGTAAACAAAAGTCCCTTAGACAATTTGGGCTTAACCGTTTCGCAAAGAAACCTTAAGAACTTGACAGGTTTCTCTTTATCTACTACAATATGGTTTCTACCGTAACTCAAGTCCCGTTTTGTGAAACATCGCAGGCCTCATGTGGTTTCTTCAGAGTTCTGGTTTGTATGAATTATGGATATGGTCGTGCTTTTAGTCTCAGTGCTTCATGGGAGGGGGTATAACCTGCACTGCTTGATGTAATTGAGCGAGTTCACCTGGCACTAAATCTTCCTCCCAATTCACGTACGTTTAAATGCTCGTAACTTTCTCTGATCACCTCATATTTTAAGTCTATTGTTTCAGGGGCCTCCCTTTGATGACAAAGAAAATGTTTCAAATGTTTTTGAGCTATGAACTGAGAGTGTGTGTTTTTCATCTTTAGATTTCTTTTGGGATAAGAAAGAGTGAATAAAATTTGTTTCATTTAGGATTTTGCCTTAAAATTCAAAAATATATTTTATATTTGCATGGCCACAATTTTTATTCTTTTGAAGTAAGTTTAAATAGTTTTATAACGGTTAATAAATTTTTCGATTACATTAAACTCTTGATTATTATATTTATTAATCCCAAAATATTTTTAAATTTCAATCAAGGAAGATTTCTGATTTTTTTTTTTGTACAATAGATAATAAACCAACAGCTTGCAGGTACAAAAATGTATTGTTTATTAGCAGTAACCCTACTGTAAATAAAATTTAAAAAAAAATAGCAAATGCTATTGTTTTATCTTTTCCGGTCATTTTGTGGTTAATTTGCTTTGTAGTTGTGGTTAAACCGCGGATAATCAATTTTTGCTATACTGCATTTTACCTGTCAATAGTTTCTCCAATAAGAAGTTTTAATTAAACAAATGTTTTTTAAGTAATTTAAACTTACTAATTGAATTCACAATTTATTTTTTGAACAAATTTTCTTTCACTTCTTATATTTATGCAAAAACGTTTAAGCAACTTTAGTTGCAAAATAAAAATTCATTTATTCATTCCAAATCAAAACTTTCAGGTAATGTTCCCTTTTCCATCTATTATTTTATAGTGGTATTGGAAAATATTTCGCTGGATATATTTATTTATACTATCTCTTTAAATCAAGAACGCAATAAACACCTGACGAAAAATTAAATTTAATAAAAGCAAAATATTGTTTATTTTGTTAGGAATTATTTTAGTAGGTATTATATTAAACCATATAAATTATTTAAAAGAAAAATTTTGCATCTTATTTGTCAGTTTTAGAATATTCAATCTGAAACTTAAAGTTAATCTTTTTCTACGTTTTCTGTTCTTATTCTAAGGTCAGTGGTGGTCAGATTTCGAAGTCGTAATAAAAAGATTGAGGGTTCAGATCGTAATTGCTCTCAAGTTTCACTTTGTATGTGTATTTAGTACATGTTAAGTCCACCCTCAATCCTCATGTAAGTCGTGCCCTGAATTTGGAGTGTGGGATGTCACTTCAGCTGTCATCCTGGTCATCTGGTTACGGTTTGAAACTCTGAAATTTACCCCAAAATTGCATTCTTATCACATCAGAGCTATGTTCCTTAACTAGACAAAATAGAACATATTTCATTCAGAAGTCGAAAATCGAGATTTTTCCAATTAAATTTAAAACATCTAGTCACTTAGAATGAAAGAACATTTTCTACATGTTAAAATCTCTGAAATTTTAGAGCTGCCATGGGCATTTCTTGAAAATCTATATATAAATAAGTGTAGAAGAAAGAAGTAATGAAATGAAGGTCATAAAAAGCATTTTGTATCAACTCGTCACCTGCATGAATGAAACAGCTTTTAAGTTTTTT
>JAPMOQ010019132.1:2955677-2994337 GCA_026543055.1 Argiope trifasciata
TATAATCTATATATATATATATATATATATATATATATATATATATATATATATATTAATTCCCTCAAGAATGAATTTTTTACAACGAAGCAATTGATTTGGTTATTATTTTAGGTTTATTTATTTATTCGTTTATTATCTTTTAATATTTTTTAAGAAGAAAAACTTATTGAACTCCTTCTTTTAAATGCTCGTTTATTGTCCATTAGACATCCTTCCAATAGTGTGGTGCGGAAATTCGAGAGTGATGCTGGCTTGGGTGTTATTCTTGTTGACTAACCACGCTTAGAAATTACCTTTTTCTTCTCCAAAATAAACTCCGTTCAATTTTAAAATAGATTCCTAATTTAATTATAATTAAATAAATAAAATGTGTTGGTTTTAAATTACATGCAGTAGATGCAGGTTAATAGTTTTAATTAGACAATAAAAAATTCTTTTTTATAAAATTAATTTTAATATTAATAATTATGTAAGTAACACAATAATATGGAAATAAAGCAACAAAGCAATTAAATAGTGTCTAATTTTAAAAATTTATTGTGTTATTTCCGATTTTTCTATACATCAGTTTAGCATTTACTGCTGCATTAGAAAGAAAAAAAAAAATGTATAACTTGTGTATAGTGAATTCATTATGTAAAAGTGCGTAGTGTTGTTTGAAAGTAATTGAATTTTGAGGAAGAGGGAAGGTTATCTAAATAGAATGAACTCGGGTGTTATCACGGTTGCATCTCTTGCCATCTAACCTCACATACCCTTACGCTGTGCCATGCTTTGTGCTATTAAGATGTGCCATGGATTCCAAAATTTACTATGACGCCACATCCTCTTACAAGAGGCGTTATGGTTTCCAAAACTAAATTTGTCACAATTGCGATTGTTTCAGGTGAACATGAATTGACCTCTGTACATCATGTATATCCTGAATCTTCTTTTATGCTTTTACAATTTAATATTTTAATGTGTGTTATTTCTAAGATTTAATTACATAAAACATTTTGTAATTGTAAACATTTTCTCTTATTTTTTAGGTAAGTGTCTTTTGGACTTTTCTGTATGACGTAAACATGAAATAACTTCTTTATTGAATTTCAAGTAAATTGAATTTTAGAATTGTAAGTATTTTTTTTTCTTTTAAATATTTTTACTTTCGTTTCATGTTTTAAAGATAGGTTTATTGGTAGTCTTTGTTTTCGAGATTTGATTTCATATACAATCCACCTTATATTTGGGCTTGGTCTTCATTTAGATTTACTATTGTGGATCAAACGTTTTTTCTCCGGTACTGCTCTATAATTTGAAGCCGGAGAATACGACTTAAGCTTTTTTCTTGTCTTCTGACCATGATTTAGAATTTCGAGACTTAAATAACTCTTGTGTTGCTTCTAAACGGAACTTTAGTTTGAATAAACTAAACTAAGCTCTACAAACTTGAGATAACATGGTAGTGTTGAGTGTGAGGTGTTGTTTCTTGTTTCTTCTTCTGATCATTGTTCAAAAGTGTGATGCTCGACCTTAACGACCCTTGTTTATTGTCTTCCCCAGAAAGCTGCACTTATCAATTTTGAACGATTCAACTCTACTTAGAGATGATACGCAGTGAGTAAGAAGAACAGTTTTCTGGAGTTTGCTTGTTGTTGTTGTTAAGAGGTTTTTCTTCTTGCTATTCTTTTTCGAAGTTGAATTTCAATATATTTTTAAATCACATTACTTTGTTTTAATTCGAAACTTGTGTAAAGGTTTGTATGCAAGAAAATATCTTCTCTATCTTTCATCACTTCTATGTTTTGTTAAAATTAAAGCTAATTAATCTATGTGTTAAAAAAAAAGCGGCTTTTCTGTTATTTGAAAGTGGACTATAGCCTCAAATTTTATGTGACTCTATCATTTTAAAATCATTTCTGAAGATTCCATTGCTACGCCTTGTTTTTATTTTTACGAATTTTCTTTAAAAGTGGTGTTGAACTTCATCTTGCTTTAGTTTAACATCCAAGCAATAGATTTAGAAGTGTTTGACACTATTACGAAAAGACATTATCAATTTATGTCTTCATTACGTTTTTTACTAGTACTTTTTTTTGTGGTACCAAAGGGAATTTGAGACCGTCAGGTGGAGGAGTAACAATTGAAACTACACATTGCATTATTGTCAAAATCACCATGATGGAACCAAAACCGCGACTCCTTTATTGAATTTTCTTCTGAAGTTATCATACTGTATATCACAATCTTGATATATTGAACTAATAACATAGTTTTATTGAGTTTGGCTTTGACATTGACAAATGGTTCTCAGAATTGCTTGTGAAGGTCTTTTCGGGTTTTGTTATTTTATTTTTTTTTCCGAGATGATGCATATAGTTGAGTACAATAGGCTTCATACCAGCGCTTCATTGTCCAGTATTGTCTGTTTAGTGAATATTAATTTATTATTGTAAATTACTACACTAAAGGATGTTTGGTGTCTTTCTTGTAATTTGTGGATACGTTTCTAAGATATATGTTTTATGATACGATTGAGTCGTTTTTTTTTCTTTCTTTTTTCCATTTTTTACACGCTTTTATTTTATATATACCCGCTTCGTATATATATTTAAAAGTAAATTTTTTTTGTCGAATTTTTAATCGCTCCTTTATGTGCTAGAGTTTTGATTTCTGCATAATTGTGCATTCCCAATTTTATATTTTAATATTTCCATATTTCAATAGTTCCATATTTCAGTATTTTAATATGTTCTGCTCTCAATAATTAAATAATTGCTTAGTTTTAATGAGCTTTAATTCCGTCTGGGAGGCACCGTCTAGTAATAAAATTTTTAAAAATTGAATCACAAGATTCCATTAGGATTTTAATTACGAAAGAAGATATTTATAAATGGCTAAAAAGTAATAAATAGTTAAAACGAGATTTTTTAAAAGCCCTTCAACAAACTTCGTGCTGTAAGGTTATATATATATATATAATATAATTTCCAAAACAAGAATTTGGGAAGATAAAATAACTTGAAGCGGTTAATATGATAAACTAAACCACAATGAATATCAAAAGAAAAAATCTAGATCATATATAGAAAATTAAAATATATTATGAATGCAATTTATTGCCAGTTTTTTAACTTTCCATTTTCAAATCCATTAACATTTCATTATTTATATGTAGATCATTATGTAAATAATCTAGGGAAAATTTATTTTTGAAAATGATTATGTACGGTGTATCACCTGTTATGTCATTTGAGTTTACAGAAGGATAGTTAAATCATATAAGATTGAGTTAGGTGAGATTTAAAACGGGGGGGGGAATTACCACCCAACAATCATGTGTTAAGAAAAGAAGAGGAGACTAAAACCACAAGACATTTAATAGACGTAAGAGAATTGCGGTTTCCGTCAAATTTTTCTTAATTCAATTACTGCAGTTTCAGAAATTAAAAAAAGCAAAATTTGTCTGTTAACCAACACTCGAATAATAGTTCTAATTGCGTTACTACGAGCAACCGAATCACAAATGTATGTTGTAGCATTTATTTCTACGTCTTTAAATGTTAGAGAATGAGTTCTTGAAACTAATTTCACTTAAAATATGGATTTCATTATGCGAAATATCAAGGGCAATTAAAATATTTTCAAATATGCCAATTATTTTTGTATTCGTTTGGATCGAATTTAGGATTATTGAAAGAGTGTAATAATACACATCGTAGATTCCATCGCACTGTTAACATCAATTGTCATTCACTGGTAATCTCTATTTCTCAAATCTTTGTAAAGTATTAGGTTGAAGACGTAGGTTATGTAAATAAAATCAAAATTAATTTACAATTACTTTTTAATGCTTAGTACTGGTTATCTAAAAAGAAATTCTCTTCGAAGTGTTTTATTTATATCAGTGTTGATTAGAGAGTTTAATATAAATTTAATGAGCTATTTCTTAAAATATGCAATCCCTGACTAAAGAACCAACGGCCAACAATATGATGTTTGTATGTACAGTTTTATTTCAATAATATATTTTGACTGCGTGCATAAATTTTAATAATTTGAGAATAAAATATTTTAACAACTGAATCCACATCTAGCTATCTTATAGGAATATTATTCGAACTTTATTTTATTACCCATATTAACTTAACTAATCTTATATAATCCTTTATTTTTTTAATACATAATTCTGTGTAATCCTGTATTGAATTTGGCCTAGACATTGATAAATGGTTCTCATAATTGCTTGTGAAGGTCTTTTCTAGTTTTGTTATTTTGTTTTCGAGATGATTTTTTGATTATTTTCTTATTTACTTCCCCTCTTTTTATATATCTATACTTATAATAAAGCCCAATGTGTGTGTGTTGGCGCTCTACAGGCCAGACCGTTGGACCTACAGCTACCAAATTTGGTACATGTATACCTTGGAGGTCGAGAATGTGCACCTCGGAGCCCTTTTTTCGAATTTTTAATTAGAATTTGAATTAATTAAAAATTAAGCGAAATTTCGACGTTTTTCCGCTATAACTTCCGAAAATATTATCGCACAAACATGATTTTTGCATCAATTTTAAAGATTAAAAAATTAGCTTTCTAATGGTATCAGTGTTTTAATGTATAACTTAAGCTTCTATTTTTAACGAATTTTTAAAGAAATATTTTAACCATGTTTTTTTAGCACGTGACCGGATAAAATAAAAGAATGACGGAAGTTCAGATTTAAAAAAAAAACAACTATCATCGCAAATCAAATCTAAAGAAATACAACTTTCAGCACATGATTGGATAAAATAACAAATATAAAAAGTGATATTTTCTAAAAAAATAAATGCAAGGCAAAGTATTCTATGATCGTTTGCTATATCTAAATGATTAATTCAATAAATCTTCTTTATTTACGGTAAACCTGATTGAATTTAGACAGGATATGCATTGAAATCCCGACCTAATGGCATATTTCTATAATCGTTTGCAATATCTGTATCATTAATTCAATATTTTTTCCCCTTTTTTGCTTTTTTTAAAAAACATATTGAATATTTTGGCAACATCACCGAAAAAAACATTTTTAATATTTTGGAAGCATAACCGATAATTAAAACTGACTGATTTATAAAATCAAAGAATATTATTAGGAAAACGTGTTCTTTTAGAACTTTCCGTCCATCATCTTAAAGAAAATATTAATTTCAGGCCAATCAATGCCCGGAATTACTTCAAGGCTAATGAATATGTTATTTAATTGAAAATTTTAGAACGCATTACTCATGGCGAACCAGCTGGTCGCCAAAGGCGACTAGTAAATAATAAAGAAGACACAAAGATTCTAATGTAAGTGTCTTGTATTTAGTGCAGAGTGGTCCAACCTGGAGTATGCACTATCAAAATCCAATTAACCATACATCTAGTTGCTCCTTAATGTTTAGATTATATTGCAATCTCAAATTATTTTTTGAAATGCAAGAATGCACCAAAAATGCACATTTTGCATGTCCTTAACTAAACAAAAGTTGCACTGTTTACTTTTCGGAGAGGATTCCGAATTCTGCCTATTGTCTCCCAAAGGAGAGGCCTAAAGAAAACAAGATGTAAATGACTGACTACGTCATAAAGAGTGTAAGGAAAAACATGCGTAGAAAGTAATCGTTTCGAACGAACGTTTTAACGAACTATCAAAATAGAGTTAATCATTCAACAAGTTCCTCCTTAATATTTGAATTTATATAACTTAAGAGAATGAAGATAAATATTTAGATTTTACTGCGATCTCAAATTATTTATTGAAATGTAAGAATTCACTTAAACATATTTTTGGCATGTCCTTAACTAACCAAAAGTACTACTGTTCATATTCGCAATCTTTTCAGAAAAGTAATCTATAGGAACATTCTCTCTCTTTCTCTTTTGGTACTCTTAAAAATTTTAACCTTAGTTGTCAACCGAGAAAGTTTTATTGAATATCCAACGTTTCCTCTTGCCATGCTCTCAGTTGAAAAGAACATTTAAGGAATTTCAAGATTGTTTGTTTGTATTTCGGAGCATATCTAATCATTTTCTCAGCTTTTGTCTCCCAAAAAATTAGCTTAAAGAAAACAAGACGTAAATGGCCGATTGTGTCGAAATGAGTGTAAGGAAAAACATTAATAGAGAATGATCGTAATTTCGAACTAACGTTTTAAAAAATTATCAAAATTACTATCCAATTAATTAATTATTAAATCCAATTAATCATTCAACTAGTTACTCCTTAATATTTGAATTTATATTCCTTAATATTTGAATTTATATAAGTTAATAGAATGAAGATAAATAGTTAGATTTTACTGCAATCTCAGATTATCTTTTTGAAATGTAAGAATTCGCCAAAATGTATTTTGTGCATGTCCTTAATTAACCCAAAGTACTACTGTTTACTTTTCTGAAAAGATTGAAAATATAATCTATAGAAACATCTCTCTCTCTCTTTTTTTATTTTTGGTACTCTTAGAAATGTTAACCTCAGTTGTAAACCAAGAGAGTTTTATTGAATATCCAACGTTTTCTGTTGCCATGCTTTCAGTTGAAAAGAAAATTTAAGGAATTTCAGATAGATTGCTGGGATTTCGAAGCATATTTAGTCATTTTCTCGGCTTTTGTCTCCCAAAGAATAGACCTAAAGAAAACAAGACGTAAATGACTGATTGCGTCATAACGAGTGTAAGGAAAAACATGCATGGAAAATGATCGCCGTTTATATGAACGTTTCCTTGTTTGTATTTCCATAAAATTCTTTGTTTGGATTTGAATCACTACCGTATTTCTACTATAAGTATTGCGACGAATTGGTTCCCATTTCTTGTAATTTTTCTTAAAGCGACAGATTTGTGAGGCATTTATACCGTGGAAGTTTTCTGAAAAATACCAGTTAGTTGAAGAAAGAAAGAGGCGAAAATTATACGAAATTTTAGCTTTGCGTGACAAGTATTTATTACTGGTGCTTGTAAAGCACTGTTTTAACTATTTCAAAAGAATTCCGATTTTCTGCTTGTTTCTTCAAGCAGTAAAATGAAATTATTATTATTATTAGAAAATATTCCATTCGTTATAATAATCACTTGACGTTGTTTATTTCGAATAACTTTAGAATTTCCTCAGTCGCTTTTTTTTTAATATAAAGAACTAAGCAAACAGTGTCGTTGAAAAATATACTAAAAAAATATGGTTGCTAAGTTTAGAAATTTGAAGCTAATATAAAATGAGCGTATTTACCAGTATACATTTCTTAAATTGCTATAATGATCGTATCAACCTCTGTTGCCGAGAGGTTAATATGCATAATTTCAGGACAATCTGATATACCAGTATTTTTGTAAATGAGAATGGAATCATACTTCAAAATTAGGGCAAAATATAGGCTTCATTTCCCACTTGTATTTTTCTTCATTTAACTCTTTTACTGCACTTTGAAAATAGTTTCTGAAATCTTTTGAGAACTTGCAATTTTATTGTTAAAATTTTTATAAAAGAGAGGGGAGATGAGAATAAACGAGTTTTTTTTCCCGTATGTATTTCTACCATTTAACATCATATTAACCTTGTTCTCCATCAAAAAAAAATAATAATAATAAAAAAATGGCAAGTATAAAAATTTCATGTTAAAAGCTTTTGTTCTGCACGAAAAATTCAGTTTACTTCGGTGCTCCACTAATCTGGTGGAGATAATATGAGGATATTTTTGATCCGTTAACGATATTATTTATCGAATTTTTCAACCTAAATCTTAGTTTGCTTATTAAAATAAGAGTCGTATTTTTTTTTTATTTGGAATTACCACCGCACTCTGGTAATGAAGTATTTTTTTTAATTGAAGGAATTAAAAAAAGGTTTGAAGTATTCTGTGTGTAGTTAATGTTTATTTGTCAATGAATGATTATCTTTTGCTGTTCAGTCTGCATAGTTAAAATCAATTATTCCTTGACTTTCTTTTTTGGACGATTTGTAAATGGCGTTTGAATGATCCCGTACAATTGAATTGGGTGCTTTTATTTTGTCGCATTTAAATATCTGATTGCACATACAAAAGTATTTATTCACAAGAGTTTCATTAAAATAACATGCAACTGTATATTTTGTATAAACATCGTTCGAGGTTGGCAACTTAAAAAAGAGGGCCAACACTGCATGTATGTTCTTTTCTACCGCTTGAAAACACCCATTTGACAAGTTGCATTTAATTTCGTTATAATCTGTGCTGTTGACCAAATTTTCAGGGTGAATGAAGTTAACATATGTTGTATGAGAACTTCCACAAACTCTTTTGTTTCCTAACTGGTTGTCTGGCGAGCCCGTTTTTCAGCTGCTTTTAGGGTGGAACTTGGCATCTTTCTTTTGATCTACATTGGATATCCTGAGCAGATGTTCCGACATTAATTCTGGTCTTGTCCGTGTAAAAAACATATATATTTTTGTTCTTTCTTTCTTGACCTAGCTGTTAATTAGCTGCAGACTTTTCGAGATATCTCCTGAATTTTATGCTGTTAGTCATATTCTTCACAGGATCTAAGGATATATACACACCCATTTTCTTTCACTTTCGGTACCTTTGGTTTTCATCTGTTTTGTTCAATTGCTTTATCTTCCTGTTATAAGTATTTCTTGAAATATTTTTTGTTGTGTTTTTTAAATCATTCATTTTTCTAAATGAATATGGCTGTGATAATTAAATTTTTAGTAACATAGTCATATGTCTGTCTAAAACGTATCTACGGTTTTTGTTGAGCATTTCCGAATATTTTGAAAATTTGTAGAAAGAATCATGTATATAAGTTTATTGTATTTTTATTAATAGTTATATCTCTTAATTTACATAAAAGTAGACAACAGCGTTTATTTTGCAGCTTCTTAGGCTTCAACGTTTATATTAGGAAAACAGGTCTAATCTTCGACTATATCACTGCCATTTCGAGTTAAATAAACACGAACAGAAAATTTGAATGTTTTGGTGATTTGAGAGAACATTCATAAAACTTTTCTATCTGTATAATAATCTTCCTTTATCCCACCTGAATTCTAGAAATGTGTGTAAATTCGTTTTGATTATTTTTTTTGCTTATCAGTTTTGAACTACTTTTATAGTTAACTAAGATAATAAAAATTTAAAACCATCTGCTCGTAGACAGCTAAGAAGAGTGAGACAACGAACAAATTGCATTACTGCTTTAAAATGTAGAATATTATTTTATTAGAAAAAATTTGGAGCTGAAAGCAAAAATTGTAAAAACATGATATTCGAATCTGAACACCAAACTACAAAAGGGTAAATGTTCAAAGAAATTGGGATTTTAATGACATACGTGATTTTTTAATGAATATTTAAGAAATTTTATTCTTATGGTATCCATGTTGGCTAAATTTCCTTCTCGTAGTTTCTCTAGCACTTCACGCGTTTATGATTTTTGCTTTGACCTCCAATTTTTTAAGATAATTTTTCTATATATTAAGCCGGAGTAGATAGTTTTTAGAAACCTTTTATTGTTATTTTTTTTAGGTTTTAACGATTCCATAAATCATTATTATAATTATTTGATCTTATTAACTTTTCCAAAATTCACTATTAAAAGGCGAATTTCGTGTTAAATCAAAACTAAATTGTTTCATATTTCTAAAAATATAAAAAATATTGTATAGTGATTGAAAACATGAAACTATTCAGAACTAAAGAACATCAGGAAGTTAGCACTACACGCATTTTTGATTATTGCTTTGACCTCCAATTTTTTTGATAAACTTTTCTATTTATTAAACCTTAACACTCTTATGGCTCCTCTTAGGCACCATTCAAGACTGTGCATCATTTGACGCTTTATTTATTTATTCTTCTATTTTGATTGTTGAAAATGCCTACAGAAGGGCAAAAAGACGTAGATTAATTTTTCTGGAAAATTCAACTTAAAACAATTATATATTAATTTATTTTTTGGAGCAATAAACAAGCCCTTGTTTTATGTGCATGATTATGCATTTAACTGCTTTTCAGAGAGCAAAGGGCTGAGCACGAACTGAGTTTTTAAAAATCTTTTATTAGTTTTCTTAATTTTTAATAATTTCATAACTCATTATAATTATTTGTTATTAACTTTTCCATAATTCACTGTTTGGAGGCGAGTTTTGTATTAAATTAAGCCTAAATAAAATTATATGTTTGTTTCACATTTATAAAAGTATAAAAATTATATATAGTCAATGATTGTTTCATATTTCTAAAAATATAAAATAGTGATTGAGAACATGAAACTATTCAAAGCTAAAGAACATCAGGAAGTGAGGGGGAAAAAGGATAATAAAACCTCGTCTTTTCAAGCATGAAACAAATCAAGTGAAATAAAAATGTGTTAAAAAAAGTATTTTAAAGCGATGAAGTAAATCGTTTCCTTGATTAATTTCGCATTTCATGCGTAGACGTAGCTTGGTGTGAAGAAATCCGAAAACTTTTCATTCCTGTCGCATGCCGAATTATTTGAGTGTTAACACTGCGAAAATGAAGAATACATTTTTTTTTTTTGCTTTGTTCTTTTTCAACATCTCCTGCAGATTGCTTAGCTTCCGTTTCACGCATTTTCTGTGTGGCCGTCTTGTCTCGTCTGCCTAAAATAAATTTCGCCTTCGGGGATCTGGGACATTCATATCGTTCCTAAACATTCTTTTACGAGCGATAGAAAAATATTTACTTCAAATTCATTCTTGTTCGCAACCCTTGCGTTCTTTGAGCTAAAACATCGTAAATCGTGCCGTGCAATATTTTGAAGTGATGAATTTATATATATATATATATTTCATGGGCATTTTTTTTTCCTCCTTTCAGGAAACTAGGGAAATGTAAACGAACAAATAAAAATAAATATTAAAATGCCACAAAATACTGTTTTAAGATTTATTGTAAACTAAATCGTGTTCTACCAATTAAAATAAAAATCTTGCTAGTGTTGAAAGATAAGGGTTTTAAAAGTATCTTCCTGGATCATTTTAAAGGCTTTTGGGAATCTAAAATTATCAGTTGCTTCAGATCAACGTGTTGAGTTAGTCACATTTGCAAATCTTTGCTCCTCAGAAGGCCTATCTTTTAAAGCACCATCGTTTATAAAAATTTATTTTCTGTTATTTATTTCTATTTAAATCACACCTAAGTAAGCATGATGATTACAAGAACAAATCGATTTGTTACTTTATTTTCAGGTAAGTGTATTTGCATAACAATTTTAAAAGTCAGGATCTTGCAAGATTTTATTATGAAATTTAGTTTGCTTCGTTTGTTTAATTTGTCGACAAAACTTTCTTATAACCTAGAAATATTTCCTGTGATTTGAATGGAGAAAAAAAGTTTTAGTAATTTGCTTTTTTTTTTATTTATTTATTTTTTCATTTTGGTAGGATTTTCTTAAAATTCCTTTAGCTTCAAAATTTTGAAATACGGTTATTTTCGGTGTCAAGCAAGAAATAACGTTTATTTCTTAAATTTTTTAATCTGAAAATTGGGGTGGGGGGTCGTGGTATAGCAAAATGAGGTGTGTGAATGTGAAAGATGATGCATTCATTCTTTTACAACTGTTCTTTTTCCTTTCTATGTTTTACTCTTTTAGAAATGTCTCATTCTTGAATTTAAAAGCTATTCTTTTTTAGGCTCTTTTGCATGCGAGCTGAGCATAAATTTGCATTTTTATCAATATAAAATGTGCAAAGTTGGATTTAAAATAGTACAAAAAGTCAATCACAGATGGCGTTGCGTTATCAGACATTAGTTTTTATCCTTAGTTGCTTCTTTCTATGTTGTGAACAACGGTTTTGTTGTTTTCTAGCAATTGTAAATTATTAGTGCTTGCGAAACGCTACTGAAATTTAAATGGCTGTGGATATTTATACTAGGAAAGCTGTTTTATGAAATACAGCTATTGAAAGCGATGTTTTTTTATTTTATTTATTTCGTTAGTAGCGATTTCAGGTGAATGAACGCAAAGTTACTACTGAACACGTGATGTTACGTTTCTGGAAAATTTATTATGGCATTTTTGTAATAAAAACAAAACCGTTAGTAGCGAATGAAATTAGGAAAATCGAATTGCGTGATTGCCATTAAATTTATCATACTATTCAGTTAACTTTAAATCAATCCAAAAGTTATATATTTTGAGTAAAGAGTTATCGAAGAAGATTTTAAAACTATTTATTGAATTAATTATTGGTGCATCATTGTTGTTATTGGGTATTATTATTGGACCTTAATTACTTTTTTAAGAAAATATAGTTTTCTGATGTAAAAGTATATAAATATTATCCAAGTTTTAATTTCATTGCTTGGACATGCCTTTCTCTTGTACGTAGATTTGGGAAATTCATTGCTTTGTGATTATTAGACTAACTTGCATTATTAGTACATTGATATCACGTTTTTAACTTTTCTTTTTGCACTTTGCTTATGAAATATTATAACCATTCATTCACCTTTCATCACCTACACAGCTGCAAAAACAATTTTATGGGGAAAAGTTCCAATGTTTATTTTGTATCTTTTAGACTACTTTCCAAATTTTAAATGCTATTTTATATTGGAGAGAAAAAGTCTTAACTCGTATTATCTGGATGATAATTCATTATATCATTCGAGAATGAATGTATTAAGAAGGGACTTTTATTATTAATTTACAGATTTTCTTTAGGTGATAGTGGTCTCTATGAGCCACTTTTAAGAATTATTCAGAAAGGGTTAGGACATTTTCTATGCATATGTATTTAAAATATAAATACGGCAAACTTCTTTAAAAAACATTTTAAAACGAAGGATATTTTTTTTTAATTGAAAGATATGTAATTTTTAAAAATTTCAAAATATTCCAAGCGTTTTATTTTTTCTTATTATCCGATACAAATATATTTGGAACAAAACTACATATAATTTTGTAATACCCAAATAAATATTATTTTTTTAGAAATAATTTTATGCACAATTATTGAATTTTCATACGAATTTTATTTTATGTTTTTTTTAAAACTAAAATTAGCTTTTTAACTATCTAAAGAAACTCGAAACATAAAATGCATTTCGCATCTCCTTTTAATGTTTGACCGACATCTTTATTATCAACTTCTTTTCATTTCTTCCAAAATTAAAACACCTTGGAACATTTTAAAGATATTTAAATCTAATTAGAATGTCAGTTGGAGAAAAGTCATTAAGACGTACTTTTTTTCCCTCTTACCCCTTCAAATATTTATTTTATGGAACAAAACTCTATTTCAGTTGAATATAAACATATATTTTGGTGCTAAAGCGATAAAAATAAAATGGCACATTTTCGACCATTTTTGCTTTTTCTAAGTCCACTGTCCTTCTCAAGATCTTTCTTTTTTCTTGTGCCTTTAACTTTGGGATCACGCTTCTTGGAATTTATCTAAATATATTGCTTTAGTGAATTTGAACTGTGATAAATGAAGTTGAATGAAAATATATTGTGTTGGGATCAGTTTTATCATATTAAATATTTGCTTTGACATTTGTAGAATCTTGCTACTATTTAATTAATATTTTAGCAGGATTTCGTATTTTAAAAAAAAATTCAACCCCCTCTTTTTTTTTTTTTTTTTTTTTTTTTCGCGTGCGAGTTTTCTGCTTGAAGTAATTAAACTATTGTTACAGAAAAAGTCTTAAAAGTTTCATTTTATTTCAAATCAAGATCGCTTTTGAATTTAGAGTACATATATTAGCATCTAAAAGAATAATTTGCTATTATATATATATATATATTATAATGTAACTTGTTGAAATTGTTATAAAATGTGCTCTTTATTGCTTTATTTTTCCTATGAAAAGGGACTTACCATGAATTCGGATTGAATCAAAATATCTTCCTTTTAAGTTAGGATTTTTTATTTTTATTTTTTATTTTAAACTAAACATTCTGATTCCCATTTTGTTGAATCTAGATGCTACTTTTAACACAATAGAAAGTAATATTATTAAAAATCTATTATCGGAAAATTATTTTTTGTTCCGTAAGGAATTGAATTGCTGTCTTCATAGATATAAAATATTTTGTTGTTCTTAATGTTCCTTTAATATATTATTTCACTTTCTTGTAAAACGTTTTTGACAATTAACCCTTGAATTGTGTTTATTTTACAATTTAACTATTATATTATAAAGAATACCATTTGCGTCATTGTCAGATCTCACTAGACGACTGGAAAGAGGAAAAAAAACTGTATAGAAAATTTGATGAAATAATATGTATAAAAAATGCCGAAAAGTCCATTTTACTTGTCAGATAATTTGTATTTGACACGTTTTCTTTTGTAGTTTCTTTAACGCCTTAGTTTCTACTGAGATTGCTGGTACTTGTTGTCTAGAGAAAGAAATGACGCAATAATGATAGTAAAAGGTTCTTTCTAAAATAACAATCATTATCTTTCAAATTCGTGTATTAAAGACTAGAGTCAATGCACTGGTCGTAAAACGAGAAATGCGAAGATCTTTTGTTTACTGATAACTCCGGCATTTATAGGAAATAAGAAGTCCTTGCGGTCACAAATGATGACCTAATCGGAAGAATCATCAACGCATAGGTAGTATGAAGCACCCCCCCCCCCCCCCCCCACACACACACCGCGCCCTATGATTTCGTGCAGTACAACCGTTAGACTGCATTTCATGCATCTTTCGAGACAGGTTTGACAACATATGACTATCAATTCTCCTTGATAGCTATGTGTCATTATCAGGTCTTGGAACCGAGAGCTTTGATTTGGTTCCATGACGAGATTATTAAAACGAACATGGGCAGTTTTTATGACATTTTCTCCTGACTTTCATAGATTTCTTTCTCCCATATTAATTGAGGTGCTGTGAGAACACTGAAGGGCGATGTCATTGTATAAAATCTTATGAGTTCAGCCCATTTTCACGGGCACACCTGAAATGGGAATAATTTTTAAAAAAAAAAGCAGTAGGAATTTAGAAAAGCCCGATTTTTAATTTTGGGTTGGTTTGCTGTGGGAATCTACTGGAAGCTTTTATTATTGTAATTATGACACACGGGAATTTCAGAATGTACTGAAAGACTAATGGCGTGCTTTCTTTTTTCATTACCTAATTTAAATAGAACTTTTGTGCTTTTAATTTTATAGTATATTTTTAAAGTTATAATTTTATTTACTTGAACAAATATATAGATACATTAAAAATAAAAACAAGGTGTGTTGGCAGCGGAAGTCAAGGTTATAATTTTTGAAGTTTCGCAATGCTTCGCGAAGTGGGGGGGGGGGAAATGGATCAAGTCTTAAAAATTCGGAACTTTGCAGAATTGCAACTTTATAATCGGTTTTTATAACTTTTTTTTTTTCGTTTCTGAACCATTTTTTGTACGGAACAAATTGTTATGACGTATTTTCTTTAGGAAAAATGCTTCAGAAAATTCGCAGGTTGGAAGTTAAATTTTATAAATGAAGCATTAATTTGTAAAAATAAAAGGAAATTTTGTTATTTAGAAAATTTTAATGAGACGAATTTTAGTTTTAAAAAATTTCTTCATTTTTCCTTATATATATTAAAGATTGAAAGAAAATACCTTTTCTCAAACAATCCCAATATTGCCTTTATGTAAACTCGTACATTTGAAGGAAGTAGTCGTATCACTACAATATGCAATTCTGACTGAAATGTATTGATCAAACCATCTAAAAAAAGTATAAAAATTCTCAAAAAAAAAAACACCGCAAAAGATGTAGATATAATTTAAATATATCTGTTTCACTTGTACTTTTCTCGAATAGTCTCATATGAAAATATTTTGTTATTTTCATATATTTTCTTATTTTATTTCATTTTGTCCTTGAAGCTTTGGAGACATCTCAGGTTCGGGGTTAGAGGGTTCCAAGCTTGAAACAAGATTTCGTAAAAGATTCGTCTTTTATGTGGGCCTGGCGTATGCTAAATCTGACGCCATGAAGTAAACATTTCACTCGTGTGACGCGGAAATTAGAGAGGAGTTTCCTTCTCAAAAGTCATCTCCATCAGTTGACCCCTGTTCGCAATTTTGAGGTCTTTCCTAAAAATAGCACTTGGGTTGCTTCAAAACGTGATATAAATATCATTAAACTTCTCTTCAATTTCTCTTTATATTGAATAATTTATTAAATCATATTAATTGGCTAACTTCGTTATTCGACACATGTATTAATTATTTTGTTCGGAAGCATTTGTTATCCAGGATTTTCTGTATTAGCTATTGTCATAATAGCTTATAAAATAATCATAGTTAGCTTATAGATAATCGGATGTAATCTCTGCATTGCGTTTCTAAAAGTTGTCAGTTCCACTCTGTCAATTTCTGTATTAGTTATCGAAGAGCCAGTTTGTTGCTTGCATCGGTCTATCTTGAAATAAGTATTCAATGATAAATGATGTTTATAGCTAACACTGTAAAAATAAGTCATGGATATAAGACACGCAAATAGCTGATATTACAATGCATGAGGGTATAGAAAGATTCTCGTGCTTGTCTTTACACATTTAAATAAAGAAGCATATTAATATACATGTCGTGTTTCTAGGATTTGCAACTGACCATTATACTCATAAATTTCTTAACTTTTCTTTTCTTAAAAGAAAAAAAAATCCTCAACATGTGTCATCCTAAAAAGTATCGCGATCCTTTCTTTGTTATGTCATAATGCATTTTATCTGTTTTTTAATTTTTTATAAAAGAATTTTAATTGGCATAAAACGTCTGTGAGAGGATATTAACTTCCAACGCATGGCGAGTTTTTAATAAATACAGAAAATGTTGCCTCTAAATCTTATGACTTAACATTATTATTTCTTTAATTTTTTTTAAAAAACCTGTTCAGTTTAGTGTTTTTTCGTTCTCTTTTTCTTTCTAATAATTTTTTTTCCTCTGTATGTACTTTAGTTTTTGCATTCTTTAGCAAAAAACAGCAATCTAAAGTAGTATCTTTAGAAAAATATCAAAAATAGAGTTTCCTTTTTAGTACTTGGTTTAGATCTTTATGAAACTTTTATTATACAGCGCACGTAGTAGGGAGTCTGATTTAATGCCGAGATAAATTATTTTGAGTTCTTTTTTTTTTAATTAGCATAATTTTTTTAAATAGAAGTTTGGCGGATCGTTAAGATAATGCTAAAGTAGGAAAGAAGGTAATTAATTACAGTATTTCTTAAAAAGTGTACAAAGACTGTGAGCTAAAATAATCTATATCAAATACAATACTCCTAAATTAGAATACAAGGTGAATGTATAGTGGGTTGATGAGTCTTGAATGTATAGTAAGTTGATGAGTCTAGCTTATTTAATTTTAAGGAGTAACTTTCAAACTAAATTTAATCCTTTTCTTCATCGATTTGTTAAATATTTGTATGAAGAATCCGAATATATTATTCGAATCTAACTATTTAAACTATTGAGTTATTTCTTACGAATAGAAAAGGATTATTTATACAAAATAATCGAAATCAGTGTTATTAGATTCGCACATATCTGTAAATAGTATCTGTAAAATCAAGTTTCATGGTCATTTTTTTAAAATTTGTAAATAAATACATAAAAATTAGCAGTTTTACCGTTTTTTTACTTTGAATGACAGTTAAAAGTACTCTATAGTTTTCATTAAATTATTGTACTGCAATAAATTATTTATTTCTTGGATAATTCCTGACTCATATTATATTAATTAGTAGTAGTGAGGATTCATCTACTCAAAAATGAGCTATGCTGCAAAACATAATAATCAAGAGATTGCAATTAAAACAACAGTTACTTTACCCATAAGCAGCCACAACAAATGAATATTAAATAAGATGAGCAGTAAGTGATCTGCAATGTTCCTTGAGTTTTTTTTCTTATCATATTTAATAATAACTGATCTCTCATGAAATAAATCAACAATAAAAACGAATACTCAATAAGCATGTTAAGGCCGTCAAAATCGAAATCAATGCGCATAAATACCTAATGAGAGAAACAGGGGGGAAAAAACCAGAAAGCGAGATTTAGATGAGAGTGTTTTAAAAAATCAGTTTCCAAAACCAAGTTTGCTGTGATTGCAGCTCCAGAACCTTTAAATTCAAAGTTAAAATGATTGCTTTTGGTCTTCAAATCATTTAATATGTTGGGTGTGCTGTTGGTTTTTATGGGCTGCGCGACGAATTTCTCTGACACGTTTTTCCTTTTTGTTCATTTTTTGTCTGATTTTTACTTTTTTAATTTCTTTTTCCAATTTTCATAGACCATCGAACTCTGCGACTGAAAAAGTAAGCAAAGACAATCGAATTCTCAAGATGAAAGAGTAAAAACATAGGTTAAAAAAAACAACAACAAAAAAAAAAAACGGAATTACGACTTTAAAAATAATATCTTGGGAAGGTGGGTGGAGGGGGTAGGGTCTGCTGAAGATCTGCAGCCCTAATGGCCAGACCACCTTTGATAGATAGAACAACGCTTGTCATTTGCTTTTTGTAGTTCTCTCCTGGAATCGCAAATTCGGAACTACCATATTCCTTCGGAAACCCTTTGTTTATCAGAGTTCATGCAAATAGACGTGAATCGAATCTTGACAACCTTTTTTTATTTTTTTAAAATTATAATTAGATTATACTTTTTTATATTTTGAATTTTTTCTGTGCATGTAAAATATATGATGTATTTAAGTGGTTCCACGCAAATTTGCATTTTAAATTAAGAACTAAGATTAATTTAATCAAAGCGTTTGATATCAAATTTTATAAACTGGATGGCTGAGCGATATTCATCATTTCGCTTGAATTGTTTAATCGTTGTAGAACTGTTTATTTTATTTAAAGGTAGTTTTTAGAAACCCTCTTGAGCTAAAAATGATATTTGATAAATTAACTGATGCCATTGTTATAAAGCTACAACCATTGTTACCATAAAATTGATGGCAACAATGATTGTCTAATACTATTAAGTTCAATTATCTTTCAAGAGTTAATTAATAAACTTAACTAGTTGTTATAACCTTGTCATGACCGTTTATGAATGGACCATTGCAAATAATAGAATCTATGAAGCAGTACATTGTAATAATTTTTTTAAACATATATTTAGGTAAATAAAGAGAATGCTAATGGCATTACTGCTGATTGGCGCAACCTTAACTCCACTTTTTGCTTCCTCTATTATCTGTCGCTTTGTCTTTACTCTTGCTTTTTGGGGATAATCCAAAAACTTAGTTTCAAAATTTCTTTAACATTTTAAGTGCATCTTTAATTTATTCATACGAAATTACAAATAGCTGTTAATGATATAACTGGTAAAAACACTGGCTCTGTGAATGATTCATTCATGAGTTTTGCACATTTTGTTGTACCGTCAAAGATATTCTTTAAAATGAAAATTGATTCATAGAACATTGTATGAATTTCGTTGTTGTAAGTATTGTAAATATAAATTGGTTTGAATAATTCATCTTAAAATTATTCCAAAAGTAATTCAATCGGAGATTTGTAAAGAATCTTTTTCAATTTTTTGTTTCTCTGTGTATTATGTTGTTATTAACCTACCTATGTGCTGCCATTAAAAAGTCAAATATATTAAAAATACTCATGTTTACATTGTTTATTTATTTGAAATCATGCAACTGACTAAAATAATTTAACACGAACTATAATATTCATATTTGCAAAGTTTTCATTCTTTAAATGTAGTCAAATCCCATTATTGTTAACTCGCCCACATGATCAGAAGATCTTTAAAATAGCCGGATTTTCAGAAATTTAGGTGTTTATATGTAATATTTTAACCGAAAAGCTATGTTTAGTTGCATAAACATAGCAATCTGCAGCATAAACTGATCAACTTGTTTCAAATTGCTTCATTCTTTGCCATTAAATGCAATTCAACTAACTTTTGCAGAAACATTTTAGGTTATATTTGTTTTTCAAAATAATAATAAATATATTTTATAACTATTTGCTGGAAACAGCTGGACTTAAAGTAAAGTTCGTTGATTTTTCTGTCACCTGCCATCAAAAATATTCACCACTATTTGTTCAACAGTTTCCGAAACGATTCTTTTTTTATTTAATTATTTTTAGTAGTAAATAAAACTTAAATCTGCGAAATAGAGAATCATAATTTGAAACTGACATGAAAACTTTTTATTTTGTTGTTGAAATCGTTTGCATTTATAATTTGTGTGGTCATTACTGATAAGTTTTTCGCGAGTTACGATCTAATAATTGGCTGATTTCAGTCTAATAAGTGGTTCAATCAAATAATTGGTTTAGTTCTTGGTTTCTTTTATTTTTCTTTCAGAAATTTATACAGCAATTAAAAAAATTCTGCGCTCATACAGCTATTGAATTCCATCTGAATAATACATTTTTAGTGAAAAAAATAATTATATACTAATGCGGTTTTTGCCAATAGCAACAACAACAAAAAAGGCTCCTTATTTTAATTAACGTTAACGCCTGTGTGTTTGTTTACACTTGACTTTTTTTTATTTGTTTATTTTGATTTGAAAAGCCGGCACCACAGTAGATAGGAAATAGCGTATAAAAAAGGAGAAATTATTTTAGTGAGTCAGAAATGTTTTTCTGTGAGAAGATGTAGACTGTCTCCGCTGAAGAAGAACGCAAATGTGCATTTTTCTCCTTCGTGACATTATAGTAGAAATTATCTGAGCTCATATTTATGTTCTGGTTTTGTGGACTGACCTCACCTGTGTAAACGACCTCGTTTCAAAAACTTGGGTTGAGTCTGCTTTAGACCTACATAGAGGCAATTTTTTCTTGTATGATGGAAACGGTATAAAATAGCGGCTCAGATTTAAAATATTTCACTTAGGGATTTTCAGTTTGATAGTTATAACCGGTTGATTGAAACAGGACTGACATTTAACTTATGATTCAGCGCGGTAAGCTGTAAAGGATGTAGTAAAATTCCTTTGCGGAAAACTGTAATACGACATTCCATCGTCATGGATAGATTTCAAATTAATAAATATCACTCTTCAAAAAGACTACTTTTTACTAAAATCGTATTCGCACAATTTTTTTTTTTTTCATAAAGTTTGAGATTTTTTAAAAAAATTTTAACTTCCAAAGTCATAACTTTCAGGATATGAGGATCGAGGTAATCTACGAATCTTTTCTCAAGGGAGGGGGGGGGGGCAAACTTGTGCAGAAATCTTATTGTTATTTGGCGAAAAAGGCATTTTAAATTTAATTGAGCAAATAGAAAATAATTAGTTATTTTTATACTAGAAAATTTCCAATATTTGTCCTGAATGTGAAAGTGGATTTTTTCCCCTTTTTTATAATTTTATACATGCGCATTTGAATGCAAAATTCTGGTTAAAGAAACGATTTCAGTTTCTTTCGTGCGTGACATAATTTTTGGTGTTGCCAATTTTCCACGCAATCATGCATTCAAAACTGTTGATCAGTTTTGCTAAAATGATAAAAGAAATTTATTTAAATGCTGAATATTTTCTTTTGATGATTATTTTTATCGTTTTTCTTTGCTGTCGCCATTGTTATCTTTTTGGGGATTTTAAATTAATTTACAACATTTGATATCAGCTCTTAAGTATGCATATTGTCAATCAGATTATCGTGTTTTGAATAAAGGTTGCCAGTTTAATATTCTGTGATGGTGTCTTGGCTGTCGACATGCTCATTGGTTTGTACATTAATTTGACTTTATTAAATTCGACTGAATGAATTCGATATAAGAATGGCTTGTAACTAATGAGGTTTTAGAACTGCTTATTGGCGTTTGGAATCTGTAATGTGTTTGGATTCGTGCTGTATTTAGCAACATTTCAAGGAAATATATATACTTATTTAAATTGGCTTGTTTCTTGTTTATAATTAAGGAATTTTGTAAACTAGACTTACTTTTTTGCAACTGACGCCAGTGCATTGTTTTAATTTGTTTAAGACCTTGATTATCATTTAATTGAATGATTTGACCAAATTTTTGTTTTCATGGAAATGGCATCATCTGTTACAATATTTGAGAACAAGTGCATTTTAAGATTCCATAATATTTAAAATTATTGAATACTAAGAATTTGAAAATTATAAAAATTAAAAGCTTAAACATCTAGTATACTTTAAAAAGCAAGGTGTAGTAAAACAAACAACCAAAAATCTTGTGCTAATTGTTTAAGTAATTCCAAATTCCATGTGTTTATAGTTTCAAAAGGTATCTAAATATTCTGACTAAAATAGAATTTTAATCAATTTCATAATATATTTGAATTTTTAATTAATTTGAGAGAATCTTCTTGATTTTCATATTCATTTATGATGTTTTCTTCAATGAATCACTCATTTACGGTGTTTGCTATGATCTCCAGAAGTCATATATTTAAGTCATTTTGGCTATTATGTTTGTATGCATATTTTACATCTCCTTCAAAACAATTGGGCTAAATTTTACGCATTTATTATATAGACGTGAGAAAGAATATTGTCGAGTTTTTTAAGTGAGGAAATTAAATAAATATTCTATAAAGTAGAAGTTGACAAAAATTTTGCTTATTATATTTTGAGCTTTTGTTTGTTTTAAATTAGTTAAATAATGCAGTAAAAGTAAACTTAAGTCGTTCGCCCAAACTCAAGCAAACTTGTTTTATTTTTCGGCATTTGTGAACAGTATTAATATAACAGTACTGTTTGCAGTTGTAATATAACAAATAACGTATGAAAAAAATTAGCTATTGACATTTTTTCGTAATTGTCTGGTTCAATTGACATTCTAATTCTAATTGTTCCAAAAAAATTTTTAAACTATAAAAGAATTTTATATAACAATTTATACAAAAGTGAATTTAATTTTTCATGCTAGAAGTATTTATTATACGTGTAAGAGTTTCATTTCCGAGTAATGCTGAGTTTATCGACTAGTTATCGATAAAGAGCAAGACGATTTAGGACATTTAATTTTGACCAAATTTGCAGTTTGTTTTGGTAAACACAATGAGATTTGTACAGCAGTCCGCCAAATTATTATGAAATATCAAGCAAACTCTATGTGCAAAAATCGTAACCGAAGACAAACAGAGAATCGTTCATTTTTAGTTTAAGACAAACTCTGATAATTGAATACCTTTCAGGGGCGGAAGAAACTTTCACGACCCCATTTCCATCAGAAAAATTTGGCCGTGACCCCCAAATTAAGAAATATATTTTTCAATTGCTCTAAAAATGAATGCTAATAAAAATTATATAATATTAAGAAAATTTGAACGAAATCTTTTAACACTAAATTTGTTTTTTCTTCTTTTTATTCTTTTTATTCTTCTTTCTTCTTTTTATTTTATGTCATGGAGCTGGAAAGAAAAAGATTTTCATTCCACCATTGGATTCCAAACATACAGTTTAAAATTCTTTGTTTTAAGACATCTGATTTTCAAAGTATATTTGTCTGAAATCAAAAATTTTCTGTTATTGCTTTCTTGTAAACATCAAAAATACAATTAAAAATATACTAGAAGTTACTTTGATTTATCACAAAAGAATTAATTTTTGTACATCTTTAATATTGAAAACATACTCATGTTGTTAACCCCCCTTGGTCAATTTTATATTTTATAATCTTGTGCTATTTTTGATTGCTTCTTATGTGCAATGCTTGCAAATAAGTTCTACTACTTTTGCTGCGAAACGAATTGTAATTTTTAAGCAATGTTTTATAGTGTATGGCATTATTAAGACGCCATTTCAGCATTGTCCAAGTCGAGAAAATTAAATAATAGGTACTGTAATTATATAAATTTACATGCATAACTATTACGTTTAACGATACTCGTTCTACTAATTCATTGTTGTATTTAGCCAAAAACCATTCGTTTATACATGCAAAATTAATATCGTGGCTGAATGTTTTGAAAGTAATTATCTAATAAAATAATTCAAAAGAACTTTTTAAATCAAAACGTTTGCAAGGTTGAGTAATTTTAATTTAGAAATAATAGGAAATTTGCTTTTGCTAATGTTTGTGCCACCCATCTTTCACGATTTTGATTTTATTTTTGATAACAAACATAACGTTACTGGTAATTGGTTTATTTTGGAATTCTATTAAGCAGCTACATTGGCCTACTTACCATTCATTTCATTCGAAATCGAATTCGAGGCTAAATGTTAGATTAACAACCGTTTTTATTGCTTTCAGTTTATTGTTTGACTAATAAAAACCACGCCATCTGGTAATTTCAAGCTGTGCAGTTTTGGTTGTTCTTTTGCAGCTTTCGGCCTCTGTAATTCACTTGATGATTGAGAAGAAAACTATGCTAATACATCCGTATGCTAAGCGAATTTAGAAATTCAGTAATTGCGTCTCAGTGTGCGTTGCCATGTCTACTAAACTTTTAATGAGTGAATATTTTCCGTTTGTCGGGAGCAACAAACTAGACATACAATGCAGGCAATAATATGTCGTTTATTATGTTTATTTCATTATAAGTGCTCCAGTTTTAGAATAAACATAAACCAGATAATTTAAATTATTTGACTGTAAGTTGGAGAATTACAGAAGGAAATTTA
Organism: Argiope trifasciata; assembly: GCA_026543055.1. Lineage (NCBI taxonomy): Eukaryota > Metazoa > Arthropoda > Arachnida > Araneae > Araneidae > Argiope > Argiope trifasciata. The sequence goes on from JAPMOQ010019132.1 coordinate 2,980,226, forward strand.
AGATAATATAATTTTAATATTTAAATATGAATTAATACAAGATTATTCTTTTTGAATTCGATTATGATATTTAAAAATTAAATAAAGAGTTAATTTAAAAATATTTTGTGGATTTAAAAACAAATCGCATTCAGTTGAATATTCAAGTTCCTTTTCTTACTGTTAAAGTTATATTTGGTGAAAAAAGCTATATTTGACGATTTTTAAATTTCTCTGTGTTTCACTTTTCTTATCCAAATATAGCTTTAAGAATGATTATTGTAAGAATTTTTAAATAAACGAATTGTTGTAACCCCCCGCCAACTTTTATTTTGTTTCTTTTCATTACTGCCTCATGTTCTTTATTTTTTATTTAGTATGATATGCTTTTTTTTCTGAAACTATCTCTTTTTTTTATCCCTAGGATGGAATAAATGTTGATATAAATAAATGCTGTTAAAAATGGAATACATGTGTTAACTTGTAATATTTGTCATTAGCTATTCAAGATAGTTTATTTTTTGCTTACATATTGAAGTAATTATTATCATTTAATTTGTTTAAGTTACTAAGTGGTTATCCCTTCGCTTAAAGTGACATGTCTAACATGGGCATTGAATTACAGAATTTTTTATAGTTCAGTGTGTAAATCAAATAATCAATGTGTAAATCAAATGTTATATGAATGAACAACAACAGCTCTCTAACTCAATTAAGTATCCCAGGGGCCTTATATGTTCTTATATGAATATGTTTTTTTTTTTACTCCAGTGTCCCAAATAGACCATGTCACTTAATTAGGTTCGATAATTTCATACGTCAAAGAATTTTAGTGAAATAAGTATAATTATCAGAAAAAGATTAAAGCATTGAATCAGTTATAATTTTGTGTTTGTATAAATTCTGAAGTAATGGAAGTTAGAAAAGAATTGTAATTATAAGTTTGAAATACGTGCTAGCCACCGAGTTGCTTGCGCAGTAAAGAATTATCATGCGCCTCTCTTTCTTAATATAAAATATTTATCCAATAAATCCTCCCTACTTATCTCGGGCATTGGGTTTGAGACTCGACGATTCGGCAGATCTACGTGCACGCACACACACCAAAAATCCCCTTTCTATGCATTTTCCTGACTTTCATTATATTTTCATTTTGCAACATTTTCAACTATCCATAAGGATTCATTAATTTCGCCTTAATCAATGTCAATCTCCCCCCTTCCTCCATTATTTTCTAAAATTCGAATAGCAAAGTGTACAATTTCTTTTTCACTGCTCACACGTTTGGTCTCCCCTTCGTTATTCGAGCTATTTTGACACGTGTCTGTTCGTAACCAGGTTGAAAATTTTTATAATGACAGCTAGGGGGCAAAATAGTGACCCGGGATTCTGTTTCACATTATCCGAACCTTTAAAGTGCAGTTGCAGAGTGTGACGGGGATTTCCGGTTTTGAGTGACATTCTGAAATTATTTGGACATTTTTTTTTTTTTGCTAAAAGGAGGTTTTTTTGTGAAGACTGAAGAAAAAGAGGATTTTTACCTTTTTTGGAATTTTGTCCATTAGATTTTGTTGCTGTTTGATAGACAGTGGTGTCGTCTTGTGTTGACTCACTTTGTTAAGCTACCAGTGTCTGTTAGTGTGCGTCTGTGTGTTTGAAGGGAAGAGGGGGTGGGTCTCTTTTCTTAAAGGAGTCAGTGATTTGCATCGAAAGCTTTTTGATTGAATTTATAGTTAAGCGTGAATAGACTTTTTTGTATGTTCATTGCGATGAGGCCATATTTCGAACCTACGTAAGAAAGTAAGGTCTCAAAATTTTTTTTTTTTAAATTATTTTTAGGATTTTTATTTGATTACTACGGAACGTATACAGGAAATTATTCAAATTAACATCAAAATTTTTTTAACTTTCTAACTTTTTTGTGCGTAAAATTGGTTTTCATGTCCTCCCCCCACCTCCACGGTTTCCATGTCAATGTAGTCAAGTGTTTTTATTTATTTATTTATTTTAAATTACAACTCAACAACCCTTGAGAATTTCGTATTAAAGTATTTAGATTGTGTTAAGCAGTTTTTTTTAATTTATTTAAATCGCATTGTTAAAAATAATTTAATTTTTTTAAATTCACTTTATCTAAACCAATTCATTTGAAAATGACAGACTTTTAACTGTTTCATTTTATCGTATTATTTGTAATTTTAAAACTGCTTATATAGGGATTTTGTTAAAAGGAATAACAATTCTTCACTTGAAAGTTTCGTTGTAGTTTGGAAATCTTTTTTGGGGGAATGATTAAGTTTTCTACCTCGAAACGTGCTTTGCCTTTATTCCTTTCTTACTGCAACCTTATTAAATTTGTTTCAAGGCTTTTTATTAAAAATTTAAGTAATTATTTCCGAGCTCTTCCTGTTCAGGTACATAATATACAAAGTTTTGTAATCGTCGTAGCGTTCCACTGTGAAATTTTGATAATCTTCAAGTTTTTAGACCTAGGTACAAACTATACATTTTTGAGATCATGTTTGAGAGTATTATAATTTTCAGCGGCAATGAAGTAGTAAAATGGAATTTGATAGATGGTATTATAGAAGCAATTTAGTAAAATTTTAGATTTTATAAAATGTTGGAAGACATTCGCTAGTGAGAAGCTTATAGTTCAACCTAAATCAAAGGCAACACGACAACTCTAAAGCCAAAGAACCCGACAAGTGAAATTTGATGTCTGATTTTATTATCCAGCACTTCAGACAAATATAAATCTAAAATCATATTCGTGCACTGATTAATTGCCTGTAGGTTTATATATTTCTATTGCTCGTGAAAGTGATAATTCAATAAAATAAATGTAACAAAACTTATTTTGTAAAGAAATTTTTAATATTAATGCTTTAAAAAGAGGAAATTACTGTCATTTATATATTTTTCACTTTTTTTTATCTTAATGATTCAATAGTATTAATGCTATGAAATCAGTTTTTTTTCTCTGATTCTTTACCAGATGGCAACGCTAGTATAGAATCAAAATTGAATTGTAATACTACAAAGGTGAACTCAAACAGCATCAAATTGTGAAAATTTACTAGAAGATCGAGGGCATATTTTAAATGCTCTTCTTTTAATCTGGCATGAAATTTTAAAGAGAAGGCATTTTGATTACCAATTGCATGTGATGATATAATTATATGGTCAAAAATTTATACATTTTAGTTAAATCATTAACTCTCGGAACTCGATTCCTTTGTCTTGAGTCATTTAAAAAATATTTTTAATGATGTTAATGTATGCAGTTTCAAAGATGTAACAATTTTGTATTAATATTTTTTTCTCTCTCTTTTTTTAGGTAAGTGTTCTTTGGGTTTCTCTGTATCACGTAAGCATGGATTGATTTTTTAAAAAATTTTAAGCATTTCTTTTTATTAGGCTAAGGATTTAACTTAAAATAGTTTTAAATATCCCAAGTTAAACATGAAAACCTAGGAGGGGGTGGGATCTTAGCCTATTTAAATTTTGTATCACATAAATAAATGTAAAACATGTATTTATATTGTGATTGAAGTATTTTTTACTGTCCGTCCTAAATGAAATATTTATAATCAAACAGTAACATATTTTTAATTTACGTTAAGCTAAAATATTTACACTAATAAAATAATATAAATATGCTATGTGTTATAGTAAACATTGATGATGTATAATATTAAATATTAAGATTTTTTTTATTAATAACTGTTAAATGCGATGGTTGTGAATTTATTAATTTCAAGCGTAGATTAAAATCCAAGCTGCAACCATATTCTATATTTTTAATTAAAAGTGTTACTGAAAATCCAATTTCCCAAATATATATGTGCTGAAAAGCCTTAAAAATTCGACCGCTTTCTGGCAAATACATTCTATACCCATATCATCATTTTAACAAAATTTATATAAGTTATTGTGACTGTTATTCCAAATTCTTTCATCAGATTCCTGTTATTGAAATTTGTTTTAAAAATACAGAATTAAATTGAAAATTGAGCATCCATTTGTCTGATCCATTAACTGAACTACTTCACATTAATTAATTTTTTTTCGTGTGAAAATTTTACCAATAAAAATAATGTACTCTTAAACATGCATATACGATAGGTTGAGAACACCGGTTCAAAACGGCTGAAATTATGCTGCTTCAAATAGTTGCCAGTTGGTGATTAATTCTGTTTATTTGATCTTACTAATGTATTTGCGATTCCAAAATTTTTTATATGCTGATACCAGAATAACACCAGCAAATCAGTAAGTCTTTCTCTTTCCAAAACGAGTTTTACAATCTACAAACAGCTTATCTTTGTGAAGTAGTAATTCTCTCGTTACTTTTTGGTCACAATTTGAATTTCTTCTTTATCTGAGGTCAGCATATCTCCGTTTTGTGTGGTTTGCGGATATGCTAAACTACACACTTTTAGAATACTTTGGAAATTATTAGGAAAAAGGCAACGTTTTTGCCTGGAGGAAAGGGCATTTGGTTATTTAACCGGAAATCTCTTGTAGGTTTTAAGCGGAATAATCATTGCTCGCATTTCTGGTTTATCTGGCAGCGGATGTTAAACTATCGTAATCAAACCATCCTGTGTAGTTATACCAGTGTGCATTAGTGCGGCTATTATTTGTTTATAAATCCCGATTCGGAAAGAATAGAATAGTTTGTCTTTTATTGCGAAGTGTTAATTGAAAGTTGACCCGGGAGATTTTGATGAATTGTAGATGTACTTGTTATTCTACTATCCTAATTCAAGGCCGATAAAGTTCTGTAGTTTTTGTTTACTTAGTTATACTTACGTCCTGTTTTGAAATAAATCAAGGAGAATTTTGGAACGGATCTTGTATTTTCGAATCGTTATCAAATAAGGGCGACGGCATCAGAGCCAGTATTTCTCTCTCCAAACTTCTAGGCCATACCAAGGGAAGGATATTTGATCTTTACCAATTTAATGTACATCCTCTTATCTTATATAGAGATTTTTCGGTTGAATCAGGTTCCAAACTAATTTAATCAGGTTAATATCTCGTTTTAAAGCCACAAAGTATATTTTAGAATAAACCTCATTTCAGACTCTCCTTAGGATCACCTAACAAATGTTAACCCTTTGACTACTAAAGGGACATATAAACCCCTCCAACGTTTTAAAATTAGTTAAAATAATTCTGTGCAAAAGTAGTTTTTGTTAAGCTGAGGGTATATTTGACCAACCTCGTGGGCTTAAAGATATTTGAAAGAAGTTAAACAAATGTATCCAATAAAGGAGTTATTATCTTCATTTTCAACGTGACTGCAGAAAAAAAAGGTTTAAAAATTTCGGAGTCAAAGGTTTAAACTGTTGTCAGGTGATTCGGCACATTCACCTTGTTCCAATTAGACATATTTAATATGTACCAAACCAGCTCATACACCATAGATGATTGAAGCAGCTTCTCTAATTTTGGATTTTCTGGTCCTATAGCTAATAGGGAAGCTTGATCTTCGCATCTACCTAGAATTTTTAGTGATCTTAAATTCTATAATTTTTTCTTTTATCACTCTGATCTTAATTTTTCGCAGTTTTTGATTTGGAAATACCTTATTTCAAAATCTTCTATCACATTGAATGTTTAAATGAGATTTTGTGATTAAATTTTTATCAAAATGGTATGTGAAAATTTTTTATAATGATTTTTGGCTCTTGCAAATATTTTTATATATCTGTTATACTTTTTGATGCCTTAACTGTGGTTCCGAACAAATTTTCTATTGATAAATTGAAATTAATTAATCAGTTGATTATAAATCGATATATAATTATTGCTATTATAAATCGATATATAATTATTGCTATTATAAATCGATACATAAATTGTATTGAATTCATAAATATCTCAAAGTGTTTCAGAAGTATATAATGTGTTTTATTATTCTTCGTTGAATTAATACAACAATTTTCCAAAATTGATAATGTCATCTAATCAAATAGCAAGAAAAACTATGCCGGTAAGGGTCAAGTCATTATTTTGATGGCTTAACAGTTGGATAGAAGCTCAAAAAATGAAGTGGAGTAACTGTTGTCTATGGACATATTAATAAATATAAAACACGTGAAAAATAATTCCAATCATTTGAATAAAGTGAGATCATATTCAATTCGAATAATCACGAATCCGGATAATCGACGAAAGAAAAGGTTATTTCTCAAGGATTTTTTTTTTTCAAATGATGTATTAATTTAATGATTACAAAAACTATTTTGCTTACAGTTTGCAAACTTACATACTATTGTACATAAAAATATTGCTGCTCGGACATAAATGTCAAAGTCGATTGTTTTGCTGCCTTTTCTGATTTTTGCTGTTTTTTTCCCCCTCTTTAAAACGATTAGATTAACCGAACTTCAGATAATTGGAGTAATTATATTCGTAGAATAATTATATATTTTATCTGTTAATATGCTCAGATTTTTTCCAGGTGATTTGCAAATTAATTTTTGCTATCAATTATCAATATTGGGTATTAAAGAAAATACAAATACATCTATTACTACTTGATTAAATGTTAAATCGTTGTTAAAAATCAAACATTGCCAATTTTCAATACCCACTTTAAATTTTCTACTATATATCGTCGGTATACAGCTAAAAATAGACTAAGTCTTAAAAAGAAAGACGAGGTAATGCATTGTTTGGATGTGTTGTTCCTATAACAAGAAAATTAGTATATATCAGTATTTTATCAGTGCATAATAATCTGATATGTATATGTTGATATACAAAAGTTTTTCTGCAATCGAAATGACCTTTCAAAGCGATAAGAATGCGCTAAATGATTTTTTAAAACTATTTTTAGCTATAGAGCAACGATTTTGTAATTACTGCTCTTTTATATGATTTTGCTCTTTTCTTTTTCAAATATTCATCGACTCGGCAAGTAAAATCTTGAAAGCAAAAATAGTCAATTTTAAGTAGGTATTTTAGAGTAAATCGTAAACTATTCAATTCTTTTTGACTTTCCGCTGTTTTATTGTTCTAACTAAACTGTATTTCATTTTTTTTACACCCAGCTCTGCTAAGAATCTCTTCAGTACAGTTTTAGAAAATCTATTGGTGTTTAGAGTGTCAGAAATGATTGCAGGTGGATTGTGTTGCTGATGTTGCCTTCATAAATAGGGCAGGTGTTTGAATGTTTGGTATTTAGTTCTTGAAAGTAGTCGAATTCTTTTTTAAATAATAATAATAATGAAAAAAAAAACCCATTGCCTTTTCTTCAGCTTAGGAGAAAGAAAAATTATGACCTAAACACATGAATCCTTTCTGTGTCGGTGTAAAAACATGCTAACTTACCTTAAAATTTGCAGTAAATGTCAGTATTGAATTAAATGACCATGAGTTAAACAATGCTTATTCAGAAAAGGATGCCTTTGCAGATATCTAGTTTCTGTTGTTTTCTATTTTAATTTTAATTAATTGTTGTATTTTTAAAAGAATTATTATTCCTATATTCAAAACAAAATTATAGCTATTTAAAATTTTGGTTCAATAGTATGGCATTAATACACCGTTTTTCCCCCCTTTTTGGAGGGGGAGAACCTGGGGGAAGGACTTGACTCCGGAAAGTTTTACTTGTAGTTCTTTTTGAAGTAAATGACAATAATAAATATGTGCCTAGATTAGATGGCCATCTCTTTTGATTGTGGTTATTCTTAATTATTTTTAATGTTGGGAAATTACTGCATGAAATGGTTACAATTTTTTTCGGTTGGGAAGATATGTTTTTTTCCCTTTAGTATAAATAAAGTTAACTCAGATGTAACAGTATTGCAATTAAAATGATTTTAGCTTTACTTAAAGAAAAGCACCTTAATTTAGAAGTACTAAAAGAAATTAAAATATAAAAATAATTATAATAAAATTTTATCTAGTTAAACATAAATCATGTAAGTTGAAATCTAAAAAGATTTGAGTGATTTCTATTTCTTCTTCTTTTTTTTTTATCTACTAAATTCAGTTAACGCTGCTAAGATTCTTCTTAATGCACCGAGAATTTTTTCTAATGTATTGAGCCCATTTTTGATGACCAAGGATTTTGCAAGAATGCTTTAGCTTATAATCTGTAGGAACCCCATGTTGAATGGAATGAATACTACTCAGAAAACTGAATTTCTAGTCATAAATACTATATAAAGTGAGAGGTTTCATTTAAACTATTTTGTGCTTCGGTTACGACTAATGATTCAATTAAAAATGAGGAAACCGTTTGGATTTTAAATATAGTATTAGGGGAATGAAAATATTTTCATTCTAAAATATATCGATACTTTTATCTTCTCGATATTATTACTAAATGCCTACATAAAATTCTCAGAAAACTATATTCTATTCAGCTGGCATATTAAAATTCTTGTATTTTAACGCAGTATACTTTTTTGTGTGAAAATTTTAACTTCAGAACATTTGCATTAAGTTTTCCTTATATTTGAAATCATGCAATTGCTTTTATTTAGAAGAAAGTTCGATGAACTTGTTTCTTTTATCTCATGCTAAAAGAAAGTATAAAGAGAAAAATATTTGCAGACGATTCATTGTTTTAATTTCCCTCCTTCCCAAAGCATCTAATTGAATTTTAATGCTGTTATTTTTCTGTTTTAAAAACATTTTATTGTGAGAACATTTACATAAAAGATTTCCTTATTTGAAATCCTTAAATCTTTATAATTTTCAAAAGCAGGTTCAATGACCAGCTTCATTCTTTAATTCTTAGCATTTAAACAGAAAATAAAGAGAAGATATTAGCGAAAGATTCTTTATTATACATTTTTTCCTCTGAATACCATCAGTCTGCTCATAGAAAAGATGTAACGTGTATCTATTGATTTAACGAATTTATCCTATTTCCGTTTGCGTTTAATTGCTCATTAAAACATAATAAGGATAAAGCATTCTGTTACAGCTCTAAAATTATTGGCTTAGCCATATTGAAATAGAGCTCTTCACACTAACTTGATAAGATCTCCTCTTTAAAAGAATAAACACGGCTAAATTAATCAAAGAATATTATCTCGCTTGCGGGAAAGTAATTTTTCGTGATTATGTCTACACTGACACATAAATAACAGATAGGCGGAAGTAAGAATTCTTTCGGGACTTGGAAAGTTATGACCTGACCTTCCGTGATCATTCCCTGGTGCTAGATATCATTCTTGAAAGCGTGACGTGAAAATGCGTGGGTAAAAAAAGGAATCGTGTCCAGTTGCTCGTATTTAACTTTCATTACAACAGCCGTCCAGGTGTAGGTTGCAAATTGGTGAGTGGATATGCATGCGGCGATAGATTATGCAATGAGTGCTGATGCTAGTTGTTTCAATTTCATGCAGTTTGCTTCAAAACTTCTTTTGCCTTTTTTGTTTCCATATTTGATTTTAACCCCTTGGTGGACTGATTTATTTTACCTCTTTATTAAAATATACTTATTATTTTTTGAATTAATTTAATTCCGATTCATGTAAGGACTTATATGGCAACTGATAAGCTTAATTTGTGTTTTGAGTTAATTGCTTCTAATTTTCTGATTACTGCTTTTGGTACCAACTGAATGATAATAAGCCGGAGCCAGATTTGTCATTGAATGAGAAAAGGTTAAAAGTGATAACGCTTCGTTGAGTAATGTTCACTACCTTGATACATAACGTTTTTGCTTTAAATATACGTCTATTTTTTCGTATTTATCAGAAACACTGTTGAACTTCGATAAGCAATCGCTTCCCTGGACCATTTTGATGAGTTGTTTAATAGTAGGATAACAGTAAATGTGTGGCAATTATTTTTTTCCCAACTTTCAATCTAAGTTAACGGCACGAGGCAACGTACACTTTTTTTGTAACACTGAACTCTCCTAAAACCCAGTTCTTCGCTGTTCCTTTTTCTTGCTCGGTCCAGCATTTTCAGAAGGGCGAATAGTTAGTATTAAAAGGATGATGCCTGTTTTAATGACCTTGGGACAACTTAAAAAATACGCTGTAGCTCATATTTTTCAGTTTCATTTTGTACAATGAACATACATTGTAATTTTAAATTGTATTTTGTTTAATAAATCTTCAATTAGTCAAGTCCAATTGTAGCCTAATATATACCGCACTATTAATGCACTATTATATTTAAAATTCACTTTACCGAGTATTATTACAAAAATATGCATGAAATTATTCTTAATTGTTTTATATCTTATATTGATGATCTACGAAATGACAATGAGAAGATCTTAAATTATATGAAATTCAATGAATATTTTTTAAATTTATATTTGAACATAATGAATTAGACTAACTAAAAAATAAGACGCATGCGCATTAAAATAAAAGGAATATACTGATAAATGCATTTTGAAAATTAATACGTATATTCATAATTTATTCAATTGCTATTGTAATATTATGATATAATTATTTATCCACTAGATATGTAATGCGCAATTGGTCAAAATCAAAATGACCACAATTAATTGATTTATTTACAGAAAATTAAAAAGGAAATTATGAAACAGCCATTTTAATCATTTTCTTTCTGTCTGCTTTATGCAAATTGATTATATCAGGGCGAATAATAGTTAGGAAGGAATACTTAAAATTATGTTCAAAAAATAAAATCGAATTATTATTTTAAATATGAATTATTGATTTATGAATGAAAAGCAGAGCAATTTTTATTGTTTAACTCAAATCTCAGATAAATATGAAAGAATAGATTTTTATTCCCTCTCCTTACTCTTACGTAGCTATTAATTAACTAGCTGTAAAGTTAATCTTTAGACCATCTTCTCCTAAATTATCTCTGTCTTTTATGGCATTTTCGCTATCTCCCAAGGATGAATAATAATGTAGGAAATACTTTAGAATCTTGAGATAAATGTTTAACTTAAAATATGTCATTATACTATTTATTAAAATATCAGAGGAAACTGCCTACAGCCATTTTTCTCGAGCTAGAATTGTCCTTGGATAAGAGCTATGCCATGTTAAATTGAAAGGACGTTGGTGATTAGTATTTTTATTTGACGTTAATTGTGCGGAGGAGAGAGATAAGATAGATGTCTAGTTATATCCAAATATTTAGATTTCGCGATGGTCGCCACTGAAATTTATTGCCGGCATTTATCTACATAACTGATAAACGCGCCATCTAATCCTCTAGTTTAAAAATGAAGTATTTACATTCTGTGTCAGTGGTTTGTTAGTATTAAGCAGTTGTTTATGTCGTTATTTTGTTTTAGTACGTTTCGCTTGTCGTTGCTGTTGACAGACCAGTCTCCCCACATTTAATTCGATCCAAAAGTAACGAAATTTGAATTGTTTTCAAACATTTGTTTATGTATGTCATGCTGACTGAAAATAAAAATTTATTTTAGTCAAATAACGCATTATATCTTGCAGATAATAAGGTGGTTTTTAAAATGATATAATAAGGGTTTTTATAAATGCTCTGTCTGCAGGTAAAATCACGAAATGTTTGATTCCTTAAGTATCTATTCGATTCTTCAACATCCGAAAACAGATAATTTATGATGTAAAATACAGTATAAATATTTTATTAAAATTTTCCAAATAAATATTTAATTAATTTATTTTACCTTAGGGATAAATTCCGTATTCCTGCTCATATACACTCTTGAGGACACTGGCCAATTTTGTATACAAAATTGTAGTCATGGAATTTTTTTTTCCGTAGTAAAAATTACTGTATAAAAAATGATATAAGAATTGAAAATAATAAAAATAATTTTTCTCGCTGATATTCAAATCAGTATTATCAACTTTTTGAATTTAATTAGTTATATATATATATATTACCCAAGCACCAAATTAAGAATTATAAAATGAAAAATAATTTCCCTGTTTTATGAATTAGAGGGAAACAATATACCTGTAAAATACAGTAATCAGTAATGGCATATAAAAATTCTCAAATCATTTAAAACTTTCAGTTTAAATGGGCGAAATAGTGTAAGGAATAGTAAGATATCTGGAGATGAAACGATACATGAATTTTAAATATGCAGGCGTCTCCATTTGTTAAAATTATAAAATTTACTCTAGTATTTGGATCGAATGAATGTACGATTTTGGAGTATACTTAGTGCACGACTCTGGAATATCTGTTTGAGGATTTTTCCTTTTAGTCTTTTTAAAATCGAAGGATATTTCAATTATTTTTGGTAGGATCTGTACACTTACCAGGGGGTTCTACCAAAAATGAGATTCCCATCAAATGTTTTGGATTTGTAGTTCGTCTGAACAATGTAGCTGTAAAATATAATATCAAATGTGTTGGATGTTTCTAAAAATTATATTTATTTTTCTGTTTCAACGTACAAGTTAGTACAAGGGTATTAAACTCTCTAGCCACATGTAATCCATCGATTATATCTGCTATTTTCTTTTTTTTTCTTAATTTTTTAAAAATTTTCAATTATGTTACTGAACAAATAAAGTTTAGGGAAAGCGTACGTTGTATCAAAAGTACACGAAAAAAAATTTCACCCTGAGAGCTGAATATGAAACAAGGTTTGAGGATTTTAAATATTTAGAAAAACTTTTATCTTTTTCACGAATGTAAAATCAGTACCTATTTACATACAAGTGGAAATAATGGCGATCTAATGCTATTCATATTTGAAGGCAAATTCAATGAAGTTGGGATATCTGAATTTTATAAATGTTTGCCACCATGGTTTGCATATGTATGAATATCGACAAATGATATTTTCATGTTTGGAAATATGTATCATTGCGAGCACATATTTTCCCATTAACGAAAGAGAAATAAGGCTCCTGCCAGAACCAAATTCGCTGACATTCACCTTGGATCGGTTTTCAAGTTAAACGCTGTTGACACGAGAAACCAACAGCCTGAAAGAACACATTAACTTTATTGTTGTCCTTGCTCTTTTTTATACTGTATCTTCGAAATAAACCTATGCTGCGATAAAAATTGAAGTTTTTTTTGTGAGTCACAGCAACTTAGACCTAGTTTATTTAGGCCTTGCTGGCATTTGAATTTGACACTCTTGCACCAGTAATCTTATACAAAATCTTGTCTCCGTCAGAAGCCTTGCTTTCATAGTTCGCTTGGTGCAATTGCAATCTGCTTTTCCAAATGCTTCGTTAAAAATAAAAATAAGTACCCATTAGAGATAGATTTATCTTAATCCGATTTTATTATTCTTATGTGTATTTTTTCCCCCTTCAAATTATTTAACCTTGAAAGTCGACTAAGTTCCGAGTTGTATCAGCTATGGGTTAGAGAAGACACATTTCTTAGCTTCATTTTTCTGATAATATGAGTTTAAAAATTGATGACTCGGAACAGCTACCCTGTTTTTTGTTTTAGATCCTGTTTAACTATTTTATGTATATCGTAGAGTCACTTCTCATAAGATATTTGTGTTTAGCTTTAAGATCAAGTAACTTTTAACGTTGTCTTTAGAGCCTTATTATGTTTTCTAGTTAAAAAAATAAATGCTTCATTTAACTAGGTTATAACAAATCCTTCATTAACCTGGTATGCTTTATTCTTTAATTTGTATCGTTGAGATTCTGCGGTATGCTGTTTTATCATCACCAAATGATGTTTTATCATATAAAATTGTTGTGAGCTATTTTATTTTAATTGCTGAATTCAGGTTGTTAAGATTTATGATTTTAAACTGAAGTTGGCCAGTTAAAGCAAAAGTACGTTTAAAAAAGCATTGCCACCAATTTGTTATTTTATATTATAACCGTTGTTTTATTAAACTCTGTGTTGTTCAGTTTTATTCTGAATAATTTGTATGTTTATTATGGTAACCTGGTATTCTATTTTCATTAATTTGCGTTGTTGTTGAAATTTTATGATATGCTTGCATCTTAAAAATGTTTATTGGTATAAAACTATATTAAACCGTTTAGCATTATTGGTGGATTTTCAAACTTTCGAGGATTATAATTTTTATATTTATTTGGTATTAGGAAAATTCTTTGCTAAGTTGCTTTTTTTTAAAATAATGGTTTTTGTGTGACTTGATCAATTCCTCTAAGGCAAGAATTTTTTGCCTTTTTAAAATTTGTATTACAAAATTTTTAAAAAGGCAAAAAATTC